>CM021526.1:12512302-12531358 GCA_010994315.2 Pisaster ochraceus | reverse complement strand
AGGGGGTAACCCTGTTTCAGCCCCAGCAGTAGGTGGCAACGTGCCTCTGGTGACAGTTGATCTGAGTTGACAGCCCTCACCTTGAAGTGGCCGCCCGGCCTTGTGAGTTGGGCGATATCTCATTTAAAAAATAAAATAAAAAGAGTGTATAAAAGATATGCCTTTCAAAATAATGAAAAGTATTCTTAGATACACATGTACAGTGTTTTGTTCAAATTTGGGTTGAATCACAGCTACAGAAAAACTGCCTATAGATGGTGCATTTTGCACGGAATCTAGAGACCAGTTTTAAAAACGGTGACAGTTTATACTCAATCGGTCGTTGGAGACGAAAGAAAAATAATAGAAAAACTGATTATAATTTAATTATGTTCTCGCGCTTACCGTTTCAGATCATCGACATTTGGTTACCAGATCAAACATTGTTTTAGGACTCATTTCTCAAAAACTACAATTCAGGCAAATTTCTACCACCTTTGTAATTAAGTAAAATGTGAAAATCTGCAAACTATTTTCGTTTCCAATCTTACCAGTGTTGTAGTACTTCGAGTCTGTGTGGTACATGTACACATCACAGTAGAATTAGGTTTTCTAGACCATAAACAAAATCAAGAACTCGCTTTGTCGATGGTGATCTACATGATCAAGGTATTCATCTCGTTTTGTGGTTGAAAGACTAGTTTTGGTTGGTGCTTTTTACAGACCGACAGAGGGCCTCGTAAGTGAGAAGGGACCGGTGTGGGGCATTAAAGAAGAAGAGAAAAAAATAACCCCAAAAAGTTACTAAAAACCTGAAGTTTTAAAAGTACCCGTAATAAAGGCATTTGCCTATAGACCTTAAGCACATGACGTCATTTCAGTAGGGCGCCCTCGCCTAGAGGTCAAAAAGAGGGTGTTCATTGGCCAATCTTGTGCGCCGCGCGTACAAATCTGTGCGTTTCTACTGTTTCGTCACCGTTTCACCTCTAAGATGGCGGCTAGGTGAAGTCATTGCATAAGGTCCATCGTGGAAAATGGAATAACAAAACTTTGTAAATTATTGGCATGTGTTAAAATTGGTGGCAAAGATGGTCACCTTACCAGTCGTAAAACGAAGCAATAGAAAAAAGGGGTCGAGATTACTGGCCATCATTGGGCAAGTACTGTATAAATACAACACGTATAGACATATGTAATTTCAGCATAATCAGTGCTTTTTTATTAAATATAAAAATATTTACAATTTCAATATCCAATATTTACTGTAAAGGAGAGATATTTTGTCTTCGTTTTGTTTGGGACATTGCGTCTTTAAAATGGGCGAGCTCAGACGTTTGTATTTCCGTCAACCGGACTATAGATGATCTGGCAAACCACCGAGGAAATTCTATTTTTATACGCCATTAGAGACTTGCATTGTTTTTACGTGCACAATAATCTGATTGAGATCCTTAAGATTTGACGGCCACACAATGGAAAATGTTTATCCAGTGGGTATTCTACTGGCAAACATGGTTTCCTGTGATATCTATTGAAACAGTCACAAAACATCCGTTGTGTGACCAGTATCCATCTGGGGACCGCCTCTACATCAAATTGCCTACAGACAGGCAGATGTTTAACACATCAGAGACAGGCACCAAACTACAGAGGAACTTAATCATTGCGGTGACCGTATGCGGGTACCAGTGTATACAGTGTACTGTGTACATGCATTTCAAAAGTCCTGTTACTAAAAACCACTAATACGTGATGCCAGTAGAACATTCAAATAGTCATAGTTTTGTGGGATTCGTCAGCTTAAATATTTCCAAATGTGAATATTTAAGTGTTTTTTAAAGATACATGTCAAGAGTTGTACAGTACGACGACTTAACGGTTTTTTTATATTGAAATCAACCGGTGAATATTTTTCTGGCTGGATTATTTTAATTATTAGAGAGCGAGGTTTGTCTGTGTATTACGGCAATGTCCTTGCTCTATGGTCTGGTGGTTTTTTATTACCTTGTTTGTCTTGGGCTAACTTCGCAGTGCTTGCAACCACGCAAAAATATTGAAAATAATTTTGCTTATAGCAAAAAGCAGGTAACCAAAACACTTGGTGCCAATTTTTCCAAAACAAAAAATGAGAAAATCTTTTTACAGTATAATACGCTGCCTTGTCAACAGCTTTACGAAATTCGATCCAGTATTTTGTGTTTTTGTTTAATCCAAATCCTGTTTAAATGTTGAGAATATACTCAGTATCAAAATCAGTTAAGTACTAATTGAATAACTGGATTGTCTGTTGTTGTCCGGTCTTAAACGCAGGGTTGTATATGTATGTACGTTTGTATTTCGTGTACATTACATGAACATGAACTGGTTAACACGTGTTAAACACTAAATGACAAAAACCTGATTTTTCTTAATCTGTTCGGCATGCACACCTTCCAAAATGTGCATTCTTTTACAGCTGAATGATTTTGATGCAAATGAAAATTTTGATGAAATTGAATGAACGATATTATAATATAACACTCAAGTGTAGAGAGTTTTAGCAAAACTGGAATGACAAAAGTTTATTGCACTTCCTCAAAAGCAACCAACAGCTCCGAATTATGCCTGGTTGCAGAAACCATTGTTTAAAATGGAATTTGACAGCTTTAAGCTCTCTATGAAAGTGTCTGTCTTGAATCAAATGCGACAGTCGCTGACCTTTCTCTTCTGTAAGTTGTAATAAAAATAATGCACCGTCGTCAATCTGGTTTAAACCGCGGTGGGTTGGTAAGCTTCGAGAGTTAGTTTTAATTGATAGCTTCCCCGTGGAGTGTTGACTTTTCCCTTAGCCTGGAGCCTGGACCCAAGCCCATATAAAGTTCAACGCCAAGATTCTACTCCGTCAGGTCCGCTCTCGAGCGATGATGTGACTGCAATAGTATCGCCATCGACATTCAATCGAGTTGGCTAGATAAAACTTGGCAACACAAACTGAGATTCTTCTATTTATGTATTTGTTATATTGGGATGGCGATGTCGACATCAGTTTTTATAATTGTCAATTAAACAGATTGTTTGTTTTCTGGCAAGGTGGCGAGTTGGTTTATCAATTGACTTGGCGTACACAGCCCTTCACAGGGCTGTCTCGGCGAGTGAAGAGGGCATTGGAGGGTGGGGTGAAGCGGTCCGCCTCTTGATCTGATGGGCGCATGACGGTAACGACTGGGAGATGATTTTTTCGTAGGATGCCAGCTGACCGACGAAGTTCAGGTTAGGAGCGATAATGGATCGGCGAGACTTGACGAGATTGTATGCCTTTGACATTGACATTCCCCTGTACCGCATGATGTAAGCGATAGCGATGGTTGAAGACCTGGAAATACCTGCACTGCAATGAAGAAGAACCTTCTCATGCCGTTTACGGGCAGCTTCTACAGACACAAAGCAAGACAAGAAATGTCATAAGTAAAGGTCCATACTCGAGAACACCCGAGTCTAGAACAACCTTGTATAGACAGTTCACTGCGTGTAGTTTCCGTTTTTGTCTCGTCTATATTTATACGTGGACCTTTCTTGAGTCAACGCCCACCTTGGCTTAAATTGAAACTTATTAAATTAGGCAGTTTTGCTTTCTAATGATGTAATTCGGGCCGTCTGCTGTACAGATTAAGGCATTTAGCAGTCACAAGCCGATTATGTCATTGTGTTTTGTTGTTATAAATAACTTTCGTAGTTGTTTAACTTACCGATAAATTGGAACGCCTCATCGAAGTGCTTCTTCAAGTTGGCTAGGGAGTTATCACGGACGCTTATCCGCTTGTAGTTGACGAGTTTGTTGTCGTGGAAACAGGGGACAGACTGGGTCACGTTCAGGACATTGCAGATTCTCTCCTGCTGGAGAAACTCTAGGTCTGCCGCATCTCTCTCGTTGCCGACGTACAGGAACGTTAAGAGTTGGGTGGCGGGAATGTCAATTTCTTTCTGTTTGGCTGTGGTGTACTCTGCCTCTGAGATGGTGCCTGGTGATGAACATAACGCTGGTTCCGGTGAGATGTTGATATTCTCGATGTCGCTTCGACACATTCGCTCATATTGATTCTCAAAATCTTTCAGTCCACCTAGGATGTTATAAAATTGACATTAACTTAATAATTTTGCTTTTAACTTTAGGCCATCTAAAGGACATAATGAATAGTGAAACAAAAGATAGCTAATCCGCACTTTTGCATCCATTAAATTAAGGCTAATTACTCATCAGCTACGGGCAAAGTTTCGAACAATGATTTTACTCTGTGATTATTGTTAACGTAAATCCATGTTTTAGCCTTATAGTCATACACCAGATGTGTCGACGATTTACAACAACAACGTTATGTTCCATTTAAGTGTTAAATAAAATGTGTAATATTCCACAGGCACATTGCCTATTGTCAACCACAACTCAACTTTGACAATAAATACAACTCAGAAAAGCCTTCAATCATTAAGTCCAGATGAACTGCGGCCTGGTAAACTTTGAATGGACCTTTGTGACAAGGACACAGCAAGAATAACAATACTGTTTGCACACGACAATAGTGAGGCGTCCTTGATAGCTTGGTTAAATTCACCGGTCCATCCAAACACAACTAGGTTCGTTTATCAACGCAAGAACCAAGCTAGGTAGCCTGATATCTGCATCAGCTACTCAAATAAGATTATTTTGATATGAAAAAGCTTCATATTTATCAAACTGGATCTATTTAGTGATAAACAAATGTTAATTAAAAAAAACACAACTTAGTATCATCATCACGGACAGAATGTATTAGTCAAAGGAAGTTACTCATTATCATGTAGGCCTACATTTTACCCCGTTTAACCATAGACAGGTAGACCTCCATGCTTTAACCTTACTGTTTAAAGTAATCAGCTAGGAGTCGGATATAATTATATTCATGTACTTTACTCATGTTCAACAGAGGATCGGTAAGGTTATACATTTAAATAAGAACAGAACATGTTGAACCATCAATCATGCTTGTCTGAGTCTTTGTGAGTTTTTTAGTCACTGCACTCCATGACATCACTCAGACAAGATTATGATTCTGTCCATTCATTTTGTAGATAAAGAGAAAAAGTAGCATTTTAGACATTGTCTTCCACCACGACCTAGGGAATGCCGTACTAGAATCCTTGCAGGCATGGCAGGGTACTATACCCCCTAACTTCTTCAGTGACTGGCCAAAAGGACCAGTTGAGTTAGCTTGTCGTTTCACTAGCCCACCATGTTTCTCACTGGTCCATGGTTTTGACTTACAGAGATGCTTTTCTACACTGAACTACCCAGCCGGACCACTTTAAAAGAATTTGACCGGTCAACTGGTGTTATAACTAGCAAACTGGCCAGCGGGCCACTGTTAAGGGAGAACGCTGGGGAGTCAATATGATTAATATACTGACCTTTAAGGAGGCTGACTCTCGAGCCTTCGTTCTTCAGGGAGTTTAGAACCACTCGAGTCGGGTGGTTAGCCGCGAGGCCATCGGTAGAGAGAGTGTCTTCGTCGTAAACAACCACGTCCTTGTCACACCGGGAACACAAAACATCCCTATCCGCGTCACAAGAAGCAAGGTCGGCCAAAGTCAATTTACCCTGCTGCAATCGCCTCCTCGTCATGCTGTTCGTACAACTCACGTTCACGGCACTGCTGATATGTTTCTTATTGAATGCCAGGAATGACCGGCAATCGATGAGAATAACGGCTGGGCAGTCGGTGTCGAGCCGCTGGAACAACTCCCGAGCGCTGAGTATCCCGATGCTTGCATTCTGCTCTTTACACGAGTCTTTGGCGATAATACAATGCCGTGTTACCGATAAACTGCTCTTGCTTGCTTTGCCTCGACATGGCGGCAGGCCTAGCGTAAACATTGCCATGGTGTTAGAAGACTTCTCTTGCCGCGAGAGAGCGGCCGTGGGTTCTAGTTGGTCTGCTGTGCCATCTTGGCTGGGTTGAACGGGAACAACTACACCTGATGTGGCAAAACCGTGGGTAACCTCTGGAGGCATGGATACTTGTAATTCTTGCAGCTAAACTGTAAGCCCGCTCAAATTTGCGGCTCGATGCTGATTTGTTTAGGCTACGTTCACAGGCGATTCCTGCGTTTCTCAGTAGATATCACCACAGAAAAATATATACTTTGTATAGCCGTGTAGACAACCAAATAAGAATATTTTGGTCTTACTATAAGTAATTTTTGGGGGAAAGAAGCTTGTGGTGCCTACGCTGTTCCGTACACTAGTTGTCTTTACAATACTGGTAGAAAACCCTGTAAAAACTGCACAGGAGGGTAAGCTGAAAGGCACACTGTGAATGATGAACGGACAATAACTATGCGTTGGTCGAGACAAACATTGTTATAATAAGCGGCAGCGTATCATTGGCTATCCAAGGAAATGACATCATTGTTTAGGCTATTTTTGGCCTAGTGCCGATGATTTTGTTCGTAATGCGCATGAGTGGGCAAATTATGTTAATTTGACGGTTGCCTTTGCGTCCAATGCTGTGTACATTGTACATGCCTATGTGTGTGTAATGTACATGTATAGCGTGCGGGCTAAAGCAGGGTACCAACTAGATCTTTATTATAACAAGCAACCCACAGGATCGTGTCATCTTATCATTATACAACCTACATTATACAACCTACATATCACCTGTCATGTGACTTTACTCAGCCATTCACAGTCTCCCTTTTGGTTTATTTTGTGTATAGTGTTGTGATTCAAAGCTTACGTATTGACAGTCATTGCATTTATTATGCGAATTCTTCGTAAGAAGCGGTGGGCGGTAATTAGTTCTAATTGCACAACAAATTTCTGCAAAAGACGTTTGCATAATCTTACTTGAAAAGCTGATGCCATACTACACAGGTTGTGGTGAAATATTTTCTCTAGCTTGAGTATGGAAGTCATCGTTATGAATAAAAATTATGTAACTAGGTGAAACTGTACCCCTTTTTCACTAAATTATGTTTTCTTTTAGAGACTGGGCCCTCCTAAGTGTCAAATTTTTCCTCAAGGTGACCCCAGTGTTGCTTTTTAGCACCCTATACCCCCCGCCCTCAAAAAAATTGGGGGCTGGGCTTAACACTGAACGTTGTCAGAAATTTCTCTCGCACCTTGTATTTTATTCAAAATCCATAATTTTGAAGATGTATAGCTACCGTATACATTTCACCGTTCTTCCTGATAATACTCCACTTGTGTACAACCTCGCTTTGCTGTATACATAATATTGTGACAGTGACGATAAACAGCACTTGACAGCGCCTAAACCGCCAGGGATAACTTTCCGTCAGAAAGATTTTACTTTTCACACATAAAATCATCACCTGGACTCTTGCATGAATGAGAGGTCATTTGTAGAAAGAAAGAGTGACAGAGTCAGCAAAAACCGTCTTATCTCAGAAGGAAACGCAACACTCAGTCGAACGTACCCCCATGGTCGAAAGGGACGCTCCATCTGGCTAAAAGTAAAACGAAAAGAAAAAACCAAAAGACACCTCACTCTGACTGAACAACACGGTGCCATTTTCTTCCTAAATGAACAAACAAAACTTTAACAATTTGATCGAATCCATCATTGCAAACTTTTTCTACCTGTGCCACGACTGAAAAATAAAATAAAATAGCCTAAGGATAAGACTCATACAGCTAAAAGTCCATAATTAAAAATAGAGCAGTTTTATAGAATAAGCGCAGTGCAAATACAGTATTACGTTTCTCTATAAGTGTAGTGTGCATACAATTTCTTTTTAGATTCGAATTAGCAGTTTCGTATCATTTACTTCCTCGTTCATAATACCAAAAGAGAAAAAAGAAGAAAAAAAGAAGGGAGCAATCTTCTGGGATAAATAAACACAATTTAAATATATTAATAGACTGATGAAAGTCCCGCACTGTGCAACTACTGATACGATCAGCTATAATGTATCATGGATATCTTGTTTCGTAATCCAAAATTATCGAAATAGTTTTTCGTTAATAACCTCGTAGTATCTGGTACATACATTAAATATGGAGATAGACAATAACGGGGAGATGTTTCAAAAACATTTTATTATTGTAAATATTGTGGAGGGGAAAACAGACAAATGGAACATCAAAACAGGCATTCGAAAGCTTGTACAAAGGTTGGATAAGAAAATGGTAATTGAAAACAAATTATGTGTGCCCTGCTTAGTCTATGGGGGTGCCATTAAAAAAAAGTGTATATATATAACAGGCATAGGCCTATGTATTTGGTATTTATTTGTTCTTTTAATATTACTTGTATTTATTTGTTTAGTATCGTTTAAATTCAGAAACATTAGAACGTTTTTGATGAACATAATTTGCAATTATTCCGTCGTATGAAAAGAGTGGTCCTTAACTTCTTCTGAAGACAGAAACCAGATCGAACTAAGCCTACCCGTTGCCAAGTGACCCACCCAAAAGTTGTAAAAAAAAAACATTTGTGATTCGCAATAGCGAAGATATGTCGTAAGCAATGTTTACCAATCAGCACAAGTTGGTTACCACAGATACTTTTGACAATCACTGGAGTGAAACCAAGTTCAGTGGGCGCCTGCAAAACATCCAAGGCCATGATGTGTTGCGACGTTGTAATAATACGTTTAACCGTGTCAAGTTCACAGAAGTTTTATTGAAGGATATATAGAAAAACATACAGTTGATGTATTTGACGTCACGGATTGCGCCACGATGGTCGTCTGTTTTTGAATGGATGACGGGTAAGCCTTGACTATGGTTGCCAGCAACATTCTGGAAGGGTTTACACACCATGTACACGTTCCAAATTTCCAGGAACTTGAGGCGGGCAATTTGGGGCTTGTGGATTGTTCTAGATCCCATGGGTGTATTGATAATCCGCCCAGTGTGGGTGTCAGCACTACTCGGAAATACACAATTTTAAACGCCTTCAGTCTTTACAATGTCAAGATTTGAAAAAGAAATTCTTATTAACACACGTAATTTTCTGAATTTGTGATCAGTACGGTACACACAACGTTCCATGTGACCCGAAATATTGTTTAGTAATGCATAATTATACGATAATGAATTGTTAACATTTTTTTCCACGTTGGAAATTTAAAAAAACCTAGTACTTTTTTCCTCTACTAATTTCGAAAAAGATTTGAGCAAACTATCGCTCGAGGATGTTCAAGATCGATTATAACATTTTAAATCCAAAAATATTCAAAGACACTGTCTTAATATTGTTTAGCAAATTTAACCGTTCATTGTTCGTTTAGAATTTGGGTTTAAGCGTAAATACTCTCTTCAAAGAAATATCTCTCTTCGTGAATATTTTATTTCATTTAATTTCACTTATGTAATTTGTTACTTTCACTTGAAAGTATACAAAAGTACAATTATTAGAATAACCAGGAAAACACAAGCTGACCAACATTTAGAAAATAAAGGTAGCACCCCTGAAGGATTAAAAATAATAATAACCATCAGGCGATCTCTTGGTGCTACAGTTCAAGAAACAGACAAACATTAAGGACATTATAAAACATGACTTTAAAAAAACATACAAGAGTGTGCAGTGTAAAAACACCAAACTAGCTGTGAAATGTATGTAGGCGGATTTGTATATCGTAGCGTTGTACAGCAAGATATTGTACAACCCTTCGCCCACACTTTGGTCACGTTAATAATGTGTACTGTGACCATGGACGAAAGCTTATATATATGACGCATCTCTGACTGGTCATGCATCATTACAATGTATTCATTTTATTGTATCGCACCTTCGCATTAAATGAGAGTCTGTCCTTTGGTCAGTTTGTTTTCTGGGAAGTCTTAACCGATATTCCGGTTCGGGAAAACAACATGAAAATTCAGTCACATTAAATCATATGGCTATAATTTATTCTGCGCCAAACCGTCTGTTTGCCTTTTTTTTTTTTTTTTTATATAAATAATGGGACCATTGTAGTTAAAGGTGCTTACTCCCATAAACTAAACCATTTTTGTACTCTGGGGTGGGAAGATGACATTTTAAAGGTGGAGTCAAAGGTTGGGTTTTGTCAACGTAATGGGGGGGGGGGGTTATAAGCCAAATTGTCAATAAAGATACAATAAAAGTCACATGTGAAAGTTTCAGCTGAATACAGTGTCTATACTTGTTGAGAAAACAGCAAAAAGCGGCTGTCACGGTATTTTCATCCAAGAACGTCGAACCCATTTAAGGTGGTTTAGCGATGTGACGAAGCATTCACAAACAGACACCACCGAAATTTAAATCCCCCAAACTCGCCTTGAGGTGAGTTTTTGAGATTCAAAATTTTCAACATTATTTATCAATTTCTAGTCAACGGGGGGCATTTCAGAGCTAACAGTTGTTAACCAACATATACCATCTTTGTTGCAAGTAAGCTTTCGGATATAACTTAATTATACTTTTTCTTTTTGGGGTCATTACCAGAGTATGTCATACCTTTATATTAATGATTTCATAGGAATGTTTCGTCTGGTTATAGCATTTTTACTTCGACCGTAGTTGTACATCAAGGTTTCTTCTTGGAAATCTTTTTGAATCTGTAGTGCATAGAATTAGAATCAAATGAAATGACTGGACTGATAATGTTTTCATTCCTGATCGAGAATCAAATGAAATGACTGGACTGATCGGCGATCAGGAAGGAAAACATTATCAGTCCAGTCATTTCATTTGATTCTAATTCTATGCACTACAGATTCAAAAAGATTTCCAAGAAGAAACCTTGATGTACAATTACGGAAGGATGTGTGATGGGATTGTGCCGTTGACAATACTAACATACAATTCGGCACTATTCAGAGTATGTCACGAGAAAGATATTTGGCCATAGGGCCATCGCAGACTTGTCCTTCGAACAAAAGTAGTACAACGAGCAATGGCACATATTTGTGTAAACATGTTAAAATTCCACAATGTTCTGGTGGGGGTGATTCGAATTATCTTCAGCACTGTTTCACCCCTTTTACATGTTGTTATTGTGAGATGTATATTGTCAGATACATTTTCCAAATAAAGAAACTAGCAATAGCAAAATAAGCAACACCCCAAAACACACACGTTTGAAAACATAAATTGTAATAAACCTATTTTGATATAGGGAAGTGAATATCCACGTATAGTATTGCCGTCAGCCTGTGACTGTTACTGCAGGTATGGTCATCGAATTATTTAAACACGACTGATGACGACATGCTGCTATTGTTTGCTTTGCATATTTTATTTTCTCACGCCGTAGCAATGAGCCCCAACTCTAAACCAGCGATCACAGAGCCAACATGGATTTCCTTCGATTGTCAGGTTTTACATGCATGTGAACCTTTGTTTGTTTTCATGTTACTTTTGACATCAGGCAAGATTTAAACATGAATTAAATTGAATTTGTCTTCGCGTAATAAGGCCTAACAAGATTAGGCTACGTTGTACATTTTACCGAAACCAATTATTCGAGTTAGGTGTCAGATTTTCTTGACTTGAACTGCTTGATGTGCGTACTATTTCGTAGACTGAACTATTGCACGAATACCTTATCAGCTCTCTGATAACCTCTGATAACACTGATGGACGTGACTCAAGGCGAATTAAAGTCATTGTCAACTCGCGACACCATTTCAACGAATCATTGCACTGATTATTGGTGACGTCACTTCAATTGATGAGATCAGCAATTAGTGTGTTTCATGGTTTCAGTAAAAAACAATGGGAACGGTAATTGTGATACACGATCGGGCACTTTTCATTATATCCCGTCTCATTTATCATGTGGAATCTTGTGTAGGTAGGCCTATGACTGTGATGGCACAGTCTGACAAGCTCATTATCAAAAATAACCGTGAATCACTCGTTCAAAAAAATGTAATATTTCACTCACAGACTGACGTATTCAATCCAACACATAATGCTATATATTATTACCTTTGTCCTTTGGGAAAAAACATATTCACTTGAAACTGATGGCATAAGGGGGGAAAAGAGATTCTTTTTCTTTATTAGAGAACGCTCTTTTGAAAATGTAAGTTTCCATATTAATAAAGATGATTTGATATTGATGGTTTTGGTTGCGCAAATAAATGTCAATGACTCTTCATTTTCTTTGTTAAGTCTGTACTTGATACGGTACGCGTAGTGTGACACAACAGTTTTTATGAAATAAACCCCATTCCGTTAATTCTTCTATATTTTCACCAGGCAGCAATTAATTTCCTAAGTAATAGCCAAATCAAGTTTGAGAACTGTATTATAAATAAGCCTTATTATAAACAGAAGAAGCCTTACGTTTTGTTTTTTGCGTGTTTTTTTTTTTTTTTTTTTTTTTTTTGGGGGGGGGGGTTAAAAAAAAAACGAAAAACACACCACCAAGCAAGGTGCGTAATTTCATCTAAGCAAATAAAAAACACTGTGGGCCTATAGGATGTGCAAAAGGGGCAAATTTAAATGTTAAGTTAAACTTTAAAACAAGTTGAAATGAACATAAACTAGTTAACTGTCAAAAAGACAAGATATGTATAGGACCAACCAACACACTAAAATTGAACAAAACATTTTAACCGACATCCCAATTCAGTAGCAAAGACAAAGTAAGTATAATGATTTTTGAATTCGAATGGGAACATTCCTTCAGAAGACAATAATCAGCTATTCGTCCACGGGTTGAATCATCAAGGGGAACTCTCATGTGTCATACGTTGATGTAACATTCCTCGTGGTGCAACAACGTACAAGGCTTTGACCAGATTGAGGACAACTCTTTGCATGGGTTTCCGCCGTGGTGGACGTTTCCAAAAAATCCACCGGATTTTTTTGGGTATCCCACCAGTGTCGGCCAAATGCAATCAAGCCCACATATTTCCCTCTTGCATAATTTTCTTTTGTCCTCTCACCTATAATTAAAGCAAATTGCAGCCACACAAACTGATCCGTATAACAATGACAAATGCAACGGTGTGTATTATATTACGCGGTGTGAATATTGGCTATTCTTTTCTTTCTTGCAGCCCACGTGGGCCGTCTGGTTGAATAAGAACCACCACAAGATTATTTAAATAGAATATGATACATAATTTGTATCGGAAAAACTTATTATTATTCTTATTATTCATGGTTTATTAAAATTCAAACTTGTTGGCCAGAGACAAAGTGGCATTGACCCGAACTTTTGAACAGGCGAGTAAATTTCAAAATGTCAAATTAGACTCGAAGACAAGAGATTAACATTTTTATGATGGTTATTCGTATACTATAATTTTATTGGCATTATGACCATTGCAAATGGTGGGAGCCATTGTTAACCACCACAAAATACATGGGGGGAAAATGAAAACTCAAAAAGAGAGAGAGAAAAAAAGAAGAAAGTAATCTTAAAAGCCACATTTATTCAATGTGCCCATGTACTCATTGAACAAACAGCAAGTTCTGATCGCCCAGAAAGTTCTGGTCACTAATTAATTCTGTAGTATTTTAGTTTCAGCGTATTTAATTGAGTAATGTTCTATAAAAGTTTAAGAAATGTAGGGAGTTTCGCATTATTTCAGTATTTTTGGCCAGTCACTGATGGTAGTTACTCACAGATAAAGCGACCCGTCCAATTCCGTGTTTGTACACAATGGATTTTGTTCATCGTCCATCATCTGATAAGATATGTCTTTTATTCAAATATTTATGATGATTAGGTGGTATCAGTTTTTATCGAATGTGATGTTGGTCTTGCTATTGTGTTTTTGATAATCTATAGATCAGTCGACCTAGATTATAAAAATGCATTATAATGTCCTGTTTTGTTTTCTTTGGTCATACATTTGTAAAACTCATGATTGAGTGTAATAATGGGGCAGATATGAGAAGCATTTAAAGGATTTGTGCCTTTCATTTATAAACATGGAGTTTGACCCACGGTCAGAGCGGTATAATTATTATATTGGCATATATTTGGCTATAGAGCCATCGCTGATTTATTATAATGGGAGAACAACAAGCAATTGTCTACATTTTCAAAATGACTGCAATCGCTTGTTCGTTGTTACTACTTTTTTCAAAGACCAACAATTAATCTGCGATCTCAGGGGGGCCGGGGTTCTGAACGGGGTGGGGTGGGGTCTCACGCCCCCAACCCCCACTGGCTATTGACAGGCATCTTTGCCAATCCGTGTTTTGACCAAAGAGCAAGACTTTTTATGATGAAATCCTTGGAGTGAACTTTGTAGCCTGATTGTACTTTAGTTGGGCCTAATAGTAATAGCCAGCTTCTCAGGTAGTTTCTGTGTGTTCTACTCGTATAAGCTGCTACTGCTGAGGGCGCAATTTTGAGTGTATATAGTAGCAACATCAGTTGGCTCGTAAGGGGTTTACAAAATACGTCGTTAATCAAGGCATGGGGGTAGCATAATCAAGGCTTAAGTGCTGTACAGATGGTGTTATACTATTAAAAATGTACATTATGCGTTCTGAATTTCTGTATTTCTACCTTTATGGTCGACCATGGCTCACTCTAATACAGCATGCACGGTTGCAGCTTCAACCTTTCTTTTCATCCACACAGTCACACACAAAAACTCCAGAGACAAAACCGAGATTCGAAAAAATATATCAAGTGGAAAACTGACTCAGTCACAATTTTTGTTTAACAATAACCTTTGGCAAATACTCAAACAACCAGCTACTCTGTGTATTTTCACCCCATTACGTAACCTGTGATAAGTGTCGAACAGTGTTACGTAAGACCCTTAGATAATTATAGAAAACACATCGCCTGGTCCAAAATAGGACATAAACTTAGGTAAATGAAATGAACTTATTGAAAATGTTAGGAAAGTGAGTAGGCCTAATAATTGAGGATTTCCCCCCTCCATGGTAGGCCATGGTTTACATAGACCATAGAGAAAGGATTCAGGACTGATTTGATGACCCGTCAATGACCCAAACAATTATTTTTCCCCAAGACTATTTCTGTTGAAGCCTCGATATCAATGCTCAAAATACTTCGGGTATACGAGCGTACAAAAAAACACACCATGTAACACCCATTTTCTAAACCGGATTCCTTTCTACCATGGAGGAAGAATTGGGTTTTACCATTATAGAAAAACATATTCACTGAAATTGAAATCAATGTTGTTATGTATCTTTGACAGATTGTGCGTTGATCATGAGGCACTCAGTCACTGTGATCCAACCTGGTAGGTCGTCGCCTTATAAAATCAAGGTGTCCTTTCTACAATTAGTGTCCAGACCTTCACTGGATGTCCTGAGCTTCCTCTACTCCTTCCTAAACTGATTAAAACACACACTTTTGTCAAAATCACGGGTACAAACCACAACTGTCAAAGTGTTGAAAAGCACGCCGTGCACTTTGTGTCAAATCACAGTTCCAAAAATACTAAATTCAGTACTTGTTCAATACCCAACGAATGACAATTTCTACAAATGCTTTGCCCGGGACGTTGTAGACGTTCACAATTACAGTAAGCATGTATAGTTGGATAACGGCAATTGAAATAAGCAACGGTGATATGGGAACTCGGAAATTATTCAACATTGACAGTACCATGTACGGAAACTTTTCTCTCGAGGATTTGGTACTGATAAGAACTTTATATAACTCTATTTGTTTCCAAAAAGAGTGACTTTGTACATTCGAGGGCTTTTCTGGCAGGCAAGATACTACACTGGTCATATGGAAAATTTTACATCTTGTACGTAATTTCAAAATAAATTCAAGAGTTTTAAAAATAATAACAACAGTTGTTCAAGTTTTGAAAAGTGCCCCCTTTCCTCAGCAAATGTTGATAAAAAACGTACAATGCATTCTCCCTGAAATGTAAGTTGTTATACGTTTTCCTCCATTGCGAGTGTGTAAAAATTATGTGCTCTGCAGAAAGTGCAGGCTCTGTTGCTCTTGAAACAATGTGAATGTCACGGGTCACGTGGTCTATTTTCAGTGAGTTTTCAGATTAAAACTAATAACTTTCCACAGGTAACTAACAATCGCAAAACATTTTTTATAAGGGCTTGTACATAAAACAAAATTACTTTGACCTAAAGTTGCAACTGTTTGCTCTGCAGTCCTTCGCCTTCTTTGATTTGAGTCTTCAAACCTTGAGTCGACGTCGGTCCAAGTCTGCCAGGTCGTGTGGACGTGAGTTGAGGTCTAGTCCCGTCTTTGAAAACAGAATGGTGAGATGGGCAAGGGATGGTCTGGGAGTCGTCAAAGATGCGTCTCGTACAAGACTTTGATCAATTCTAAGTTCAATTCACTGGCTATACACACTGTCATGTTCAGTCAAAGAAAGGTCTCGATTGAATTTAGTGGCTGGTTCTTGATGAGATCAGCTTGTGAGACTAAAGTCTGCCGAGCCCACGAAGCCGTTCAGTAACAAGGCTCTCGACCATAGTCCAGGTTGCTAAATAGAATCCACCAATTAAACGAGAGAAACGACGTTTGATAGGGATTCTGCCGAATATATTACCGTAATGAGGAACCACGTGTGCCCTCCCCCCCCCCATGTTAGCGCTTGAGCAACCTTTTGACATGCCTTTATATTAGCAGATTTCGCAAACGAACCCACCCTGGACTTTTCTCGGTGGGCCAGTGCGAAGGGCACACAGTTTTTGATGGAACTGGTGGTGGGAGGGGCATTATATAGTGGGGTCATTATCACTTTCTTTGTTATGCTTTGAATACGTGGAATGTTTCCTAAACCAGAGAATACATTGAATCGCGTTTTGGATTGCTCCAACTCCGAGACTTAGTGTCATATGTATCTAATTGTTAGAGTTTTATTTTGCCTTCTTTTTGGTGTGTATGTGTGTGTTTATTAAGGTAACTGTAGCAACACCGTGTTTCGAAACCAGGAAACTAATTGACCGAGATCCTAATAATATTGCTTACGTCAGTAGGCCTATAGCTTGAAATACCCCGGACACAAACAGTGCGCTCTACGGTATCACACACAAAACAAAACTAGGAATGGCTTCCAAGCTATGCCTAAAAGTGTCGCCTATCATAATGGGCTTAGGTTTCTGTTTGTGAAAGTTTGCAGTGGCTGTTATAGTAACACATGCGCAACGAGGCAGAAAGCAACAACATTGGTGGAAGCGGTTCAAGGTTTTTTGTCTCGCAATTTCCTTTATGCAAGTACAAGAGGTAAATTGTTGAATAAACCGCGTTCGCATAGCTGATTGCTGATTCTTGGATATGTTCCAGAATCTTGTCAACACAACCTTGTTTGATGGGCATGGGCTGGGGACCTCATTTTCGATGGGCTCCTCAATCGTCGAGTTAACATGCGTCTGGTATATATAGTTCAAGACCTTGTCGCGACAAGGTGGTTTTTAAATATTATTGGATAAGTTTTGGCTTATGCATGGTTTTATTGTTTGATCTCAGCAACGACGGTCAACAACAAATCTCAGCTGATGATAGATATCTTTCTCTGATCTTGGTGAGGGAGCTGTTTGAGCGTGTGACGTCATTATGCGAGGGGTCCTTATCAATGTTTCCTAAAATGATTTCACAATACAACTTAAACGGAGGAAATCATTTTTCAGAGCTAGTTTTTCCTACCTCCATGGTTTATCTGGGCCCGGTTTCTTAAAGCTTTCTCAGGAAATGGTGCTTGGCAGATGCGACTGTACAAATTTGAAGAAAACCAGTCACAAACAATTTACATTTAGACCTATTAATAATCTTTTATCTGGTAACCCGTTTGTGGTAAGCAAGTTTTTGTGCTTAACATTTTAGGGGTGTTTTACACCCAGTATAAAATCATGGGACCTGACCAATGTTTGCATAAATAATGCCTACGCCCGTGAGGATAACCTTATAGGTCATGGGCCATGGCCAATTTAGATGCATGTTTGTTCACATGGTCAGTGGTATAAGTTGGTTTCTTTGAAATAGTAAGTGTAAATATGTACTGAATCAAGATTGACTTGTTCTTTTTGGTTCTTCTTGCACAAACTGTCAGAATTTAAGAAAAACTAAAAATATTTACAAAGATGCACCGTCCCCAGAATCACGCCGTGCTTGCCCTTGGTGACTTGTGTTATAACGCTGTCTAAAAACGTGAAAGGCTATGGACCTTATGCATTGACGTCATCCAGCCGCCATCTTAGAGGTAAACCGATGATGTAACAATGGAAGCGCACAGTTTTGTACGCGCGGCGCACAGGATTGGCCAATGAACAACCTCCTTTTGACCTCTAGGCGAGGGCGCCCTACTGAAATGACGTCATGTGCATAAGGTCTATTTGGTTCGAATACCAAACTTCATGTCTTAGCAGAAAAAACGACTGCTTAGGTAGATGACTGCTGTCAATATAACTACTCACTGATTGAGCGTGGATGGAAGCAAGCCGTTGGAAAATGATGACTGACTTGATCATCTCAAATGGTTCCCTATACCTTTGGAAATGTGTCCATGTTTTAGACTGTGAGACTCAATTGACATCGCGGAAACGTCACCGTGTTCCGGGGGGCTAATGACTTTTGTCTCCACACAGCAGAATAAGTAACACCACGTAGCTTTTGTTAATAAAAAGAGTGACCCTGTACAATCCATGGCTTTTTTTTTTTTTACTGCACTGGTCATATTGGAAATTTTACCTTTTGTGTCATATTTCCATCATAAATTCAATTAGATCTAATGTAACGGCTGGACAAGTTTTAAGATGTGTCCCTTTCTTCATATCAAAAGTTGATATAAATCAAACGGTGCAATCTCCATAAAATACAAGATTTAATGTCCCCAAATGTAATGCCACGGACCGGGGATGCATGCATGCCGTACGCCGACGGAGGGGCAATGGGAGGAAAATCGTGCCTCAGGAAGTCCAGGCTCTGCGACTCTTTTGTAAACATGTGATGGCACAGGTTACATGGTATACAAGCTCGTTCACCACCGAGCTGGCTTGTTTTTGTCTTGCAAATATACTTGTTCAGCACAAATTAGTTTGCTAAAGAAACAAGATCACCGCAATCGCATTGTCCTTTTAGTCCATCAACTTTCTGATTATTTGCGTTCCAAGCCCATGTGTGACGAGGATGACGAAGAAC
>CM021526.1:12475294-12495516 GCA_010994315.2 Pisaster ochraceus | reverse complement strand
TTAAACCGTTTGATGCGGCAACTAATCCACTGCTACCGGGAAACCATGCACCTGCTTCTTCATTGGAAGCTACAATTCAATCGTTGAAACAGAGCACATGTCTCGTGATTAAAAGTGTTATTTTTATGCCTAATTTTCCGGTACCAATATACACTGTACTCTGTAAAAAAATATATAAAAAAACACCTTCCGGATCAAGACCCAGATCCGGGTTCCGTGGGGCCTTGCTCATAACTGGGTCACTATGACCCAGAGTCTATGTCAAAATGACCCAGAAATGGGTCAGACTGACGCAGATTAAATAAATCACATTTTAAAACCATTTTCCGGGTCAGCCTGACCTACAAATGGATCAGCCACCCCCCCGGACCATCCGGGTCATTTGTGATCCGGGACATTTAGAGTGGAGGCACGAGATGCGATGGGCTTATTATGTGGAAGGGATTGCAGTATCATTTTGGGGTAAATTTTCCACTTGCCATCTCTTTTACATTTTCCTCGGTACATCTAAATTATGGCGCAGTGGTGTTCTTACATTTTAAAGTCAATGTAAACCAAACAAGCGCCAAAGGTCTTTTAGTATGGTGCGTTTTCTGAACAATGAGAATCAGTGTTCATTTTCGGTGTTTGCATGCAGGGAACTTAACAAAAATTGGGGCAACATTTAAGAGTCGATCAGTTTGTATTTAGTTGCACTTCCAAAACTGTTCACCATGCAATTCACATCCGGAGACGGGGTCAGATGTACGGAAATACGAAAGAAAACAGCCGTTACGGACATCATAAAGGAAAACAAACCATTGGCTAAATGGGTGGGCTAGACACACTGCCTGAGGACCAGACAACAGATGGACAACAAGACTATAGATTGGCAACCGAGAACGGGGAAAAGTATAGAAGAGGCAGACGAAAAAGATGGAGGGATGACATTTGATCGATCATATGCAGGAACAGTATGGACAAGAACAGCAAGGAATATAGAGGTGAATGGCGTTTTCATGAGGAGAGCCACATCATACACTGGATGAACACAGTTAAAATTCATTCACATTCAGTCTACATAGACTGTTATCATTGTGTGCATTTTTAGAGGTTCCAGGCACACGCAGTTTATGCTGAACATTCATTTTATAGATCACCATCCAACCTTGGTTTGGTTCAATCTAGCTAGTGCTAGGAAGTGGAGAAACGCAAAATGGCGCCACAACGACAGAAGTATCATACAGTTAAAAGGATAACAGAAGTAACTCCCAATTTTGCCATAACTTACCATGGCCCCTCTCTTTGGATAATAGGACCTCTTTTGATAATGCCGAACAACCAGCATGACTGAATCACGACATCTTAGAACAACTGTCATAAAAATATTTAACAATATCTGATGACACGTGTTTGTGTGTACGAATGACTACGTATAAACTCCAAGCTGTAAATATTTAGGTCACCTCTGTGACCCACTAACCTATTCGCGGTTCAAACGAAATATACAAATGTTGTTTAATTAAACAATGGCCTGGTCCACACCTGGTGAGAGGTGTCCGATTTACTGTTTTATAGCTGAGTCGCTGCGAGTTGTCCATCATAAAACAAGTGGTGGTTGACCGTTATCTTTTAATAAATCAATCAACAATTTATTGTACACCTCCCCGCCAACCCATAACCCGGAGCTCCAAAGTATTTCTACGCCTGGTTGCTATAATTATGACAAAAGGACATTTTTTTGTGAAAACAAGTGAATCAAACATCTACGATCAACAACAAAAATACAATTGCGGATCAAAACCTCATTTGAGTGACAGTAAATCGTTGTCTTTTTGAGCGATTCCTAATCAGTATTAGATTGAGGTATGTATAAACACAGAGAAAGGACCACAGACCTTTCTCTATGGTATAAAGCACCGGGATTACCGTTCTTCGCACGGCTGTGTGTGGCCAACGAAAAGAGTCAGGAACAAGACTTGAGAGTTTTCATGATTGCGACTTGGTATTTTGGCTGGTAACTTTATTCTGGTAGGCATCATTTTGTTGTGCTTAGCTACTTTTTGTGCTCTATGAAATGGGGGGCCCAGGTTGGACTCCTCCCTTTGACAACGCTTCAGTGTGTGGTGCAACGGAGACTGGCGTAAAACACACCATTCAAAACTGAATTACCATTACAAACACCGTTGAACTAAAAATGCTACCATTCGTAATCATTAAGTACTATTCACATACTTGGACCTTCCAATACCATCGACCTAAATTTGAGTATAGGATAATACAATTAAAAACACACTGATTTGCGATTCAATATCATTATTGCCATTACACCACAATCTATACCATTGATATACCATTCACTTGAATGAAACACCGTTGCCCGTAAATGGTAAAAATAATTCTGTCATTCGAAACACCATTCAATACAAGACTACCATTTTGATACATCATTGAGAAACCATTGGGTACCATTCGTTACCATTGGGTACCATTGGTTTACCATTGAATGCTATTGGTTTTTTTTTTTTTGGTTTTTTAAGGGGTGTGGGGGTGGATGTTTATTGTGGACGTGAGGCTTGTATAAATGTGACCAAAGAATGAGCAATACACAAATGTTAATGGTGACTGTTTATGTATGGGGAAAAGTTTATGGCTCACGATGGAGAAATCTGTCCAATAAAAGAGAATTTTATTATCTGAGCCTTTTGCATGTTTGGGGTTATTTTGTTTATGGGAGAAAAATGCATCACTGACAGTGCATTTAGGGCTGGACCCGCATGATTTGGCTCACGGTATTGTATTTGGCCCATCGCAGATTATTTGCTGTCCGTTGGTAAACCAAACGCAACCGTACCAAACTTTTAAAATTTGCCTTAAAGGGGCTTTATCGTCATGATTATAGTCTACTTGTGGCTGGGCATGGAAACATGAACTCTCATCCAGTTACTACACGCGCGCGCTGACCATCATATCACAATATTAATACAAACTTTAAATGGCGCCGTCATTATCATCGCGCGAGCGTGTGCAGTCGCTGGGCGAGAGTTCAGAATTCAATGTCTGGCCACAGACTCCCTGTGATCAAGACGACCCTGACAGCACAGCCCCTTTAACATAATGCAGCACTGTAGTAATACACTAACGGTTTGAAGATTCGTTTCATATTCTCCAAGAATGTAAACTAAAAGAACTAATGTCTGCTATTGTCTGCACAATGTAGGTTATCAAAATATCAAACGATTGTCAGCACCTGCTTGTGGAAAATTAGAAAACTGTGTGAAAGGTCATGACATTGTTAACAACCTTGTGGAACAACAATAGCCTACAACTGTGTTTCAAATTACATTATTGAATTACGTACGGTTTCACAATGGGCCGTAACAAGAGACACTACCGATAAAAAGGATGGTATAAACTGTCGATGTTTCTTTTGCAAAGATGCGTTCATTCTTGCTCTCAACCATCATTCAAACAATAGCTGTCGAGAGATATGTCTTTAAAAAGAAATAAAAAGCTCCAACAAAATTGACAGAGACATGTGCTTCTTTTATTTAGTTTTAAGTAGGGCCTATGCGTGCTTTGTATCAAATACATGGATTGTTATCTGCAGTGAAGAGGAAAAATATATCAATTTAAATACTGCACAAAAATACTTATGGCCTAACGTTTCAGCCCATAGCAGAGTCTTCCTCGCAGACTGTTTCTCAATTTAAATCTCTACACAATTTTTTTTTGAAGATGTCAGATTGAGGAGTTCATTTCTCTGGATGATTGACTCCGTCACGAACACCAACCAAATAACTCGGTGTTTAAGAGTCAGAGATAGAGTCGTCCATTTTGTCGTCCATAGAGTCGTCCATTTTAAAAATATGTTTTATCGTCACTAAAGCGAAATTATGTCTTTAAGTATCCACGGTCTAAGCGTTTTATTATAAGGCCATTTTTCTTCAGGCCGTATTTAGAAAGACCTTGTTTAGGAGGCTTTGTTTAGAAAACTAAACCAAATAGGTATGTCGTCCGTAAACAAAAACGAACAGTGAAAATGAGAGCGTGAAACGCAAGGACGAACAGGTAGCACTAGTAGGCATATAATTTTTCAAGGCGAGTTGGTGAAGATTAAAGCTTAAACGTGGATGTATCGAAACTGAACTCAATAACAAACCACGTGTCTAACGGTTTACAATTGGCTACCTCGATAATGTGAATAATTGCACACTTTTGTAGGTTAGTGATCTGAAAATCCCCCAAACGACAGATATTACGACAATATTGTCCTCTTTTTCACTTCAGCTCGTCTGACCATGGGTTTGATTTGTCTTCAATTAGATTAGAGCGCCTCTATCTAGTACCTAGGTTTCGTGCGGTAACAAAACACCTACAAAGTTATCAAGTAATAAATGATTTAAGAAATATTCCTCAAAGTTATACAATTTAGTGAATATGATACGTCACGCATACTTGTGTGATCACTTCATGCAATTCATAAAACGAACCTTTGTTTGCAAGATTATTATTATTATACATTTCTGGTAATGCAACCAAGGATGCCTCATAAGTGAACTTAATCACTGTAGCTCGCAAGCCTGTGAGAAAACAAGAATGCTTGCTATGTGAACCAGAAACACAGGGGTCAACCTCTCTTCATACTCTTCCGTCACGATCGGTTCTTTTACGTGCACCATCAATCCCAGTACATGGGACACGGACAAAGTAATTATGGTTAAGTATATTGCTAAGATGCATATGAGTGTGTATTTTCTCTTAAGCACACCGTTCATCATCTAAAGTATTGTTTATCTAACAAGCCCATAGAAAACACGAGCCAGGGCTTCAAGAAGATGTTCAAACACTCGGCCGTTATATTGCTACAGGGTTGCCATGATCAAACTGAGCATGTGTTGTATCTAATCTATGCAGTTGAAGTGTTTGAACTAAAAGATGGAGTCACCCTTGACCATACTAAAGGAAGTTGTGTAAATCGTTTGTCTTCGAGTCCACTCCTCTAGCAAAAGAAGAAAGTATGGACTCACCGTCCAGAAAATACCAGATCGATTTACCCTTCCCTCATCCAGTTATGCCTTGAGTGCCCAATAATGCTACACAGTACATCAGCAGACACTCCTGGCCGCAATTACTACCTCCCCTTGTTTTGGGGTTATTTTGGGGCGTGTTTTTTTTTTAAAGCAGGACAGATCTTTTCAGAACTAAGTCGTCTCCCGAATCTAAAATCTACTCCGCAGCAGTAGAATCATTAGCAAGACAACTTTTCAAGTACAATCCACACAGCAAATTAGATACGTTAAAAAACGTTTAAAAAACCTTCACGCCGTCCCATATTGGGGGCACACGGTCGTGTCGCAACGAGTCTCTTCCTGAGACCCCTACCTCCGTGGTCTTAGCGTGCTCTCATAAAACTGAGTCGGATATGTGGCTATTCAACTCGCGTCAAGTGTTACCGACTGACCAGCTGAATTCTAACAATTTGTGTTTTATTCTCGGTTTATTTGTATTGTCAAGAAGGCAATTGACAATAAACATGCAACCACCAATTGCATTATATTATAACCACCTAGTGTATAGTAGCCGTCGAAATTGGTCTCAGTCTTCCCTAGTGTGTCGGTCTTGGTCTTGGTCTCAGACTGCTTGGTCTCGACTACAACACTGACCGATGAGCTGTTTCACCCAACAAGTATATCCATATTATTCAATGAAATTTTCGCATAATATATTACTCGTTATTGTGATGGTGTATTAATCATAACAGCCATCGGTATGAAATGCATTTTCCCTCTAGTAACAGCGTCATTATTTGTCCACGGCTTCCTGATCTCTATGGTTACTTAGCCGTCTCATAAATAAGAACGTACTCGGACGGGCCCACCGACCGTATAGGCAAGAATCCTCGATGCAGGAATTTAAAGAATGCAATCAACACCATGTATAAAATACAAAGGGTACTTCAAGACCCTCTCCTTAACGAAACGAGCCTCACTATTTAAAAGAAAATCCTATTATGGAGTCCTATTTCATTACTATACAACCAAGCACATGTAACGTTGAACGGTGTCACCACACATCACATGCAGAAACAGCGTGGATAATCGAACAAACAAATTCAATATTGATTCATAATCTGCTCGGAATGCTCATTTCCTACGAAATGAATTGAAAGCTTAAAATATAATCCGGCAAATTTTTTTTCTCAACATTTTTAAATAGCATTGTTGACTCACCTCGAACTTTCAATGAATATGGCCGTCACTGCATAGAGAATCCCACTTGTCGTTTCTCGATCCCGTGTGCGTATCTGTGAGATTTTTACACTAGTCGGTCAAGCAAAGGGGGTGCGTCCAACCTCTCGCCAACAAATTTTATTTGCACAGTGTCATTCCAAACCTGATTTATCGGTAAATGAGTACAATTTAGCCGACTAATAATCGGTCGCTGATACTATGTGCACAACAACTAAGTTAAAAGCACATGTACCTATGATTGACAGTCAGTGTAGCCTTGCTTTAGAGTGTGGAAGAAGAGCTGTTTTTTTATGAATATGCATCAGCAAAATTTCAGACCAATCAAATTACGATAATGCTTGCCTGTCCCTGTCCACACTCAGCAGTTGTATACACGTACATGTACACATATTGTATTACTGGCTTAGTGTCGGTATAGCCTAAACGCATTACGTCATACGTTTATTTTGATCCGCGCCATCGACAAGACAAAACCATGGAGGTAGAAACATGACAAAACAAACATCCCAGTTTGAAACCCGTCATGGAGCTAAGGATGGACCTCTGTAAAGTCTAGTTGCTCATTGTTCTCACTATCGGTAACTGACACGACCATGGTCCAAATACCGCGTTTATGCCTATATGGGTAATTAATGTTCATTTCTGTGAGGGTCAGGTGCGTGTACAAACTGACCTCCGGCGTTTCCACGCCGCCTAAACCTACACCATTAGCCCTTGAACGAACTTAAAACAAAACATCGCATTCCTAAGCTTGCACTCACGCTGTGCCATCTGTGTTGTACAACAAAATGCGTCCCTAATAAATTAGTGATGTGAAATTAATAAATGCACAATAATGAAAGCATTGAGCTAACTAACAAGGCCGCGATTTACGTACAAATGTATTGATTTTTTCGAATTTTTACATCAGACTGCATTGTTGGGCTTGATGGTTCTAGAGCGAGGACCACAGCAACTTTACAACGCCGTTTGTGGTCAAACCATTGCTCTATGGTAAAACACAACCGTACACGGCCACCTGGCAGATTGAGGCGTCAGGTTCGAACTGCATCGTTTCTCTGGAACTCCGTGGAGTCTACGAAACAGTTGAATTTCTAGATTTTCTCTTGTAAATTGAAATCACGACGCCATAGCCACTATCATATGTAAAGGGAAAGAGAAGAACAGACCAAACCAAAACACCAACAAACAAATAAATAAATAAACAAACAACACACCAACAAATAAACAGACGCAAATCTGAGGTAAATGAATGGTGGTTGTTTGAGAGACGTCTGCAGTGAACATCCTTATCCCCGTTCTCTATTTAAGAAGGCGCAACTTGATCCCACGATTCCTAGCCATGCATCTTAGTTGATTCGTTTTCTTTTTTTACAACTTTATTAATTGTACGTTTCTAAAGACAAGACATCTTAGTTTAATTGTTTCACCCTAAAAGCTAGCACATAAAGTTTCTACTATTGTTCTCTTAGAATCCTCAAAACGACTAGCTATCAACACATCAACAGAGGGCAGTATTTCATATGTAGATAATAACTTTACTTTTGCCCACGGACATCCATCGGCCAATAATTATTTGCAACAGACCCAGAACGTATACGCAAACTTTCTTACTGCATTTTTTATTAACATGTACAAAATATGTTACACTATGAAATATAAAAGATATGAAATCTACGTTTTAATTTAAGGGTATTTTTTAATAAACTTGTAACCTGTCCAATAAGTTGTCGAACACTAACTAACATCTCACACAATAATCTGTGTAAACTCATTTACTAATTTTACCCGATTGGTAGCTTTGATATTTACAAATGCAGGCTTAAACGTTATGATAAGCTGATACTACTAGGCTATATTAAGTTTATGTTTTTTTTTACATAAAATAAAATAGTATAAAAAGGTTCATTTGAAGGAGGTTTCAACTTCCGAAAATATCAATAAGCAAACATAGTTATAAGAATGCTGTCCAAATACTGTAACATTCCCAGAGCCTGTTTCAAAGATTCATCATATGAAAATATGTATGTTATCTCTACTTCAAACAGTATTATAAAAGAAGAGACCTTAACACCTTAGTTTCGAGACCTTAACACCAACTCATCTCTTGCGGTGTTACAGCAGTGACAAGAAGACCGAGACTGAGGAAGAAGGAGATACCGGCTCCGAAACCCTTCACACCGAATTCAAACAGTGTTGTACCAGTGTTGAGAAGGCCAACACCACTGGTGTAGGAAGATACGACATCAGCTGCAAATTACCTACAACACCGACTTCATGTCAAGACCGCAACGAGACCGCAGATTTCGAGACCAGCAACGCTGGTTTCGAGTTTGAAACATGGTCACATTTTGTTTTTTAAAACTTGTCTATCTTCATAATTCGTAATCTTGACCCTTTGGCGCAAATGACAACCCTCCGGAAAGGATCTGTTTCCCTGATTGTTCGTTGTTATGTTTCCCCAGGTATAACTGGAAATTTTTAATTACATGAACAATAGTTAACAAAGAGGTAATGAGCGGCACCTGTACCTTTCAGACAGTTGTCTATATAGTTTGTGAATTAGTTTAAAAGCAACATTACTAGCCAGTTTGCTAAAAATAAGGTAGTATTTACACATTACACAGGCTGCTTTCCTTCGTTAACCTTTAAGTTATAGATCTTACGATCTTATTAGATTAAACAAAATTTGGGCCGTGCATTTTAAAGTCTTTATCATTGTCGCAAAAATTGGTTCAAATCACTTGAATAGACGGAGATGGTATCATTGTATGCTAATGCAATATGTAGCTCAACATACGTGTAAAATATATCGTGCGTTAAGCTTCGCTACACTTCGACACTCGCAGTCTTTTGGTTTAGTTCATTCATCACCTTTTCGTTGATAAGCCCGTTGTTATTAGGACTGGAGTCACTTTCATTCTCTGATGGTGCCATCTTCTTGTCTGTGCTTTTCTGTTGTTCTGACTCCATAGTAACGACCGAATACTGCCCAAACATGGCCAGCCGACCACCAACGGGGGCGCTCTCGTCTACAATGTCCATGTTGCCGAATCGACCCCGGAAGTACATCCGGCTGAGAACCCCGAAGAACAGCATCTCCACCACGACCAACATGTCGCCAATATCTGAAATAAGGGGAAATTAAAAGTATGAATTTTAGAACTAAAATAAAGACGACCCTAAGTTGGCTTATTTTCTATTCATATTTTGCAAAAGAATATCAATGACAAAACTTGTCACATCTGTTTTTCTGGAGTATTATTGCTCCGTAGGCCTAGGACACTTGTAGAAATGAAAGGCAAAGTGAAGGTTAACAATTATTATATACAAGCTAAATAACCATATGTGTTCTTTTGTAAGTGTAACCAGAATCAATACATATTTTGTAATCCTTTACCCCAGTGGCGTAACTAGACATTTTACTTGGGTCGGGGGCAAACGGGGGCAAATGCATGATTGGGGGCTTATTTGGGTGGCAAGGGGGTGAGCAAGGGGGTGGGGCTTCCACCCCGCCAACCCCTCCCCACAATGTTTACGCCTCTGCTTTACTTCCAATGTCAATATTGCATTATTACGCTTTGATATTATCGTCGATCATAAAGGAACTTACAGTTTGCTCTGGAGTCGGAATTAAATGGAGGCACACACGGTATGACACCAATATCAGCGAGGACGGCCAGGACCAGGTTCTGTGTGCTGATGAGAATCAGCACCATCTGCACGATGAAAAACTTGGGTTTGATGCGGTAAGATTTGAGGGGTTCCAGCGAGGCAGTTAGGAAGAGGATGATGCCGTAGAGGGCGAACAGACCAGAGGTAATTGAGATGGTCGTCAGGTAGATGTATGGCTCATTCAAGGCTATCTATAATTTGACAGGATTGAAAATGGAGACGTTTTTTATTGACACGGTGTGACTTGAAGTGTGGTCAGACACCCGACAATCTGTGTTCACACCAGGGACGGGCAAGCTATATTCGAATTGCACAATGGGTGACATTGCTGTACAATTATGTAAGTCATTGAAAGCTATATAGTTCTCCACTAAATCCTGATCTAAGAATTACACTGTTAATCTTAATTATTGTCATTTTATTAATGACTCCTTGCCCCACGTGAAGCGTGTAAGCGCCGCGTTGTCTAAACTACTACACTGTAGGCATATAACACACAAGGACATTGACTCAAAAAATGGCGCAACCAAGATAAATTGTGATGATGACGTCAGATGCATTTGGGTCAATCATCATCATATGGCTGTGCTGCAGGCGACTACAGGTTTCTTCCAATTACTGCGATCTTGGGCACGTGTTGCGCAGCCTACTCCATCCCCAAGCTGTTCTCTTTTTCCCATAGGTTGTGTCAATAGGAAGATAGGGTTTTAAAAGTTTGTGATCAATCTTAAGGGTTGGAATTTGCAGTATTTTTGAAAGCGATGGGGCGTATGTTTTATCCAAATTCCCGTGGTGCAAAATAAGTAAAGCGAACTACTTTTTCCATTGCCGATGTTAATATTAATATATTTAGTTGACCATTGATACAAGAAAGCAACATTCAGGCAAACGTTCGGTCAAAGTGAGATAAAACTGTAATTGTCATGCAAGGAAATTAGCCCGTGAACGCGCCCTCAAGCGGTCGAAAGTAGTGTCAATTCAGTGAGTTTTGTTGCCGGGACCGAAGGAGAGTTTGGCGGATATGTGATTAAAAAGACAGCCATTTGCTACTCTGTCATCGATACAAATGGTGGTTTTTTTTTACCATTGTTTTCATCGATCCTCTCTCCACCGAGTCCGCCGAGGGCGTTATTCAAAAGTGACTGCTTGGTATCCACTTAACGTGCATGTTTAAAGAGGAAAATGGTTGGGTAGCACGAACAGTTTGTTTTATGTGGAAAATATTCCACGGAGGCCATGACATACTAGGGTTGTTGTATAAATACCTTAGTAACCACTGCCTAAAATTGACATTTCAAACCTGGGGCTAATCCAGTTCGGCCTTACCTCCCCGTGTTTGTATTTCCCATCAGTCCATAACACCAAGGAGATGAAGAAGGTCAAAGGTCGTACGAAGGCCACCTGCATCACTAGCCGCCTCAGTCGACGAAGGTTCTTCCTGTTGGATGTCAGAGATAAAGTAGCAATTTGAGAAAAATGAAGTAAACCAACGTGCCCTTAAGTGCTTCCATGTAGCTTACCATGACTCACAATGGCTACCACGCTCAGTATGCGCACGTCTTATGCCATGGTAGTCCATAGACTCATGTTTGTTTATAAATTACGGATCCATGACTTTTGATACTAAAGCACCCCAAATGAAATTGGTAACACTATATTGCAGTCCGAAAACTTATTTCTGTGTGTCTCATAGTAAATTAAACGTTTTGGGATCTACTGTGCTTTCTGTCATTTAATTAACTATGAAATATAAACGCCAACAATGTCCTACTGTTGTCACCCACTCAATCCACAGATTTTCGAGTGAGGAAATTTTGTATGCAATTTTTGTCCCTCTACAAAAATTCATAAAAGGTCACACTGCAAACCGGATGGTTCACAGCGTAAGGTTTCTTACGGTGTGATAGTGATCTTGGGCAGACAGCAGGGGCAGCAACACGTGAGAGGAGGGCCGGCCAGTGACAACTGCTTATCTTTTAGTTTCTCCACCACTGCGTGCTTACCTCCGTAGTAATCGATGATGAGCATGAGGAATTGGAACAGAGCAACCGAGAAATACCTGAGTAAACAAAGAGACCATGAGGTGATTATAGATTATAGTGCTGCGTCTGAAATTTCATTTTACAATTAGAGTTTTAGTTTCCTCACTGTTTTGTAAAGGCCGTGTTAGCATTTGACATTTTGGGGTAAACTAACCAAGCAAATGGGTAACTTGACTATTTTTAAGTCCAGTGAGAACAGCACAGGAAAATTTCACACGGGTAACTTAACCGAGTCCAAAGAGTAGTTTACGCGGCCACCTTCTGCCGAGATGACTGTGTAGATAAAGCTATTACCATGCATAAAGACCTTGCCCCAGTGTACGACCGTGTCTGGATCAAGCGACGTTGGCTACGGCTAAGGCATTGGGCAGTAGCGACAACGTTGATAAATATGCCGTATAAGCAATCCGGCCATGTCCACTACTGAAGCCGGTAATTCGGACACGGCCTTAGATTGGCTCGATACTAATGCACTAGCAGCTTTCAAGGAAGGTGGTTGTATTCACTAGAAAGATGCGACTGAGAGAAAAAAGACGCAATGCCGAAAAAAGACCTCATGCCGAAAAAAGGCCTCATGCCGAAAAAAGACGCAATGCCGAAAAAAGACACCATGCCGAAAAAAGACACCATGCCGAAAAAAAGACGCTATGCGTCTGTGCGGCTACGGAAACCTGTCCGTCACGAAGTTGATGCACAATCGTTTATTTTACTAGTTTTATTATATTGTTACTTTTTTTTTCTCTCCACAAATTCAACAACGACTTTACACACAAACGAGAACACTTAAGTTAAAATAGATATGCAGAAGGTTATGGACTGAGGATGGTATTGAAAGTTTGTCCTATAACCAAAAGGTTCAGTCCGCACATAAAACTATTGCTAAAAAGTTCAGTCAGGCATTATACACTAGACAACTACAAAGACATACACAATAGTACAAACTTTGAGTTATATGGGTTGGGTTGTATCAAGAAAAAATGGAAACTGCTGATTTAAATAAAGAAATAGTTATTCAATGGCTATTGATTGGCAATAAGTTTCACAAGGCAGGAAGGCTCGGAAAAATAATACTTTGAATTGCAAAAAGGAATTTTGATTCTTTTTTGGAAAATATCTACGTCGGTTAATTTGAAGCAACGTGCTGTCAATGCCGGTGTGGTTATAAAATATTTGAATACACAAACATCGGCTCAACAGCTATCTCCTGGCCATAATATTCAACAAGAGTACCGTTTTTCATTTCAAAGTCAAATTTTCAGCGTAAAAGGCGTCTGTTTTAGCCAACAGCCACATTGAGGATCGGTATTTGTTTCCTATATAATGTGGTTTAAAAACTGAAGTGAACAGGTTCGAACCACGTTACAGGTTAAATGTTCGAGATTGTCTCAGTCAGTTAAATGTCACTTAATTGCAGGACGACAAGTAGTCCAACAATTTTTCTTGTTGTTTTACTTACATCGATGCAAGAAGCATATTAAGAAGGTGAGCTGATGGAACGTACAAAGAAAACAGCGAGGTGACTGACATTACCTGCATTAGGATAAAAAAAAGGTAATGAAAGGTCAAAATAATGTATGAAGGTGCTGTGTCGTCATGATCAAAACCATTGATCTCTATTATTTTGATATCATAAAGTTAAATGGCTTCTGACTGACACCCCGAAGAAATATATTGACAAAATAGGGAAATATCCAACATAAGGGTTGGATAGCTCAGTTGGTAGAGCGCCGGCACGTTAATCCGGAGGTCACAGGTTCAAATCCTACTCTAGTGAATCCAAGAAAAGACAGAACTTACTGGATATATTCCCATCAGGACTGTGAGGCGGACCCTTCGTCTACTGTTGGGGATCTTCTTGTTGACATTTATAACTGATTCTATGAATAGGGCCACGGTGAGAACCGACACGGCAGTCATGAAAAAGATGGCGACGATGGCGGCAGCACTCTGGCTTATATCTGCAGAAATGGAGCAACCAAGCAATGGCGGTAAATATACAAATCAAATAAAAAATTGACAGGCGTAATGTTCATTTTCAGCGTCAGGGAATCAAGTGAAACAAAACGATTTTGATTGTAAAAGTGTCAGTGTGTTTGTGTTAATTCCAGAGGTGAATTTTGAAACAGAAGCAAGAAAACAAAATTACGATGGTTTTTTTTCTTCATTTTTATCAACCATTACTTTATCATTTTCTATACGTCATTAATATACTTTTAAATTAATCATGATAAGTGGACGTTATGCTAAATCTTGAAGGCCTTTCTTGTTTGGATCAAGGATTAACTTTTGGTCTAATTTGATTTAAAATTCAATTTAAAATACTGTTTGGATTCTCGTCTAATCTGACCCAATAGACCCCTCTGATGCTGATACCATCTTTGTCGAGTCCCCTTGGTGCAGTATTATCAATGCAAGCGGATTTAAATACCACCAAAAATGGTCCAGACTATTTTTCCCTTCCAGCCTCGATTTGGTTACACCATAATAGTTCTTTCTCTATGGCTACACTGATTTAAAATGAGAGAAATACAAGATACCCCAATGGTTTTGAAGTCCGGAGACAACTATGTCCCTCAAACGGCCAACTGGGTTGTCGCTTTGGAGGGACGTGGGAGCAGAGAGAAAGGACCATTGATTTCTATGAGGTCAGTCTTCGCCCTTGTGTGGCCAAAGTTCAAGACAAAATTGTTTTCAACGGGACGGTTTTTGCAAGATAAATAGACTGAAGAAGGCGAGTGGATTATAACGGGGTGGGGGTTGGACAGAGGGATTAAGAACTGTTTTCTTTCAGGGGTTAACCGCGGGAAGTACGAGATACAATTCGGTACCGTTATCTAAACAGTTCCAGACAGTGTGCATTGGCACTATGGTTTCTGGCCCATTTATCTTTGCTTTACGGATATGTACCATTGACATAAAATGTATATTCAAGAAAACTCACAAACACATTTTGTTAAGTACCAGCTTAGTTTGTCTTTTAAAGAACACTCTCTATTTTAAACCAAAGATAAACTAAATGTCAAACGGATTTAAATTCAGAGCAAGTATATTTTGTAGCATGTTTGTCCTGTGCCCATTTAAAAACAAGAAGTCAACTTTAACTCACTTTTAGAAGATGTCCTACTGGAAGTCATGTTATACAAAAACAGGTTAGTGTCAGACAAGTCATTATATGATAGTCGATAATGCATTTGTGATTCAGTTATAGTAAAAGGGTTAGAAAACGACAATTGAAGTCTGCCAATGATTCTCTTGTTTGACGCATTTAATATGAGTTTGGAACATATTATCCAGGAGTGGTTGCAATCTTACCTTTGAAAAGTGCATCCGAAGTTAGCTCTCCAGACGGACAAGAACTAACGGTAATATTCGACGCCATAACTGACCAATCTTGGAGACGAACTGACTACTTTCTTAAAGCAAGCTGAAATGGTAATCCTCCTCCTCCAAGTCCTGCAGAAGACAAACAAAATAAAAAATAAATGTCTTCTTCTTTTCGCTATTGGCTACAGCTGATCGCATCATGTTTGTAATTCTTCCTTTATTCCATCGTTGTTGCACATTGCATTAGGTTTGTAAACAGCGCCATGAAATGGGGCTTACCCAACGAATTACAGCACGTACTTTTTTATTTTGTAAGAATTCCTCTGTTTGAAAGTAAAGCTTGGGACTTAATTCCGTTAAGATGCGAATAGCAGCGGCTATTGTTCGACTATAGCGCAAACAAATAAAGCACAAGACCGATATTAGACGACACGCGAACGTTTAACAGGTTATTGCCCGTTTTTATTAAAAACATTTGATTGCACGAGTCACAGTGATTCTTTGAAACTTTTAGTCCAGATGCAGATGCATTTGTGGCTTGTCATGTCATGACTGATCCGTTAAGAGCACAGGACTCATGACATTATGTAGGCCTTGTGTGTAGAGGACGGTAGAGACGTTCTGAATGCTGCAAAACCGTGGTCGGTAAGATTCCGGTTTGTTGAAATCATTCAGCACATTTGCTCACCTTGTAAACCTTGTGTAATGACAAGCGAACGTTGTGGATTGGTTTATGCACAAGTTCAAAAGTTTTTCGTTTGTTTTTCCTGTAAGAAATAAGCTACTTTTATGAAGAAACTTTTGTTTTAGTTTAACTAGGGAAAAAATCAAATCCTCACTTACCATACAAGAGTGATTTCGGTTTTACTGTAATTTTCCCGAAATTCTTGTTATAGTTCCAACAATTGCAAGGCCTCACCCTACGTAGAACCAGCCCACAAAATAGCTTCTCTAAAATTATCGAAAATGATCATACCTATCGATCTTAAAGAACATCCAAGACCAGTGTTTTCAATCCACTGCTTTCCACCGCCAGGTATCAGATCATTTTGTAGTGTCCGTCACTTTCAATGTATACAACAACCTCATAACGTTGTCCCACCTTCTGTTTGGGTTTCTCCCCGGTTTATCACCGCGTGTTTGAACACCTCGTGTATAAAATCTAATCGCCTCAATACACGACCACCGGGTAATTTATTCTACCCATTGTGTGCTCTCAGCACATAAAAATAACTCGTTCTGACTCAACTCATTGTGCCCGATGGTTTACTTTTCTTGCAGGTGAACAAAAGAGGATCCTTGGGCAACGCAATTACGAGTTGGAATTTTTTATAACCATTTACTATTTGACAACAGAGTCGTCAGTACATTTGTAGACATGTGATGTATATCCACAATGGTTTAATTAATGAATAGTGAACATTATTTTAATAACACCGTTATGCTTTTCCAAAAAAAAAAAGCAGAGTTATGTGCCGTTATTTTTGATATTTTTGAAGAGGTTGCGAGATGAGATGCACTGACTCTAAGCCAAAGAACAACTTCCGATCAAAAGCATTTTTTTTCTGTGACTTGTCCAGTCTGGATTTATGATGTTACTTAACCTCAAGAGTCAAGACACACTAACCCAGATCTTTTTTTCGTTGTCTGGAAATTCAGGATGTTATCGAACATCGAAACAGTCTGACTACTTCCTCCATTTGGTAATGCTTCCTGTAAAATCAGCTTTGTCCAGAATTTTCGATCTGATGTGACCTACAATATTACTCGTGTGCTCATTTATTTTCGAAGGTACTGAAATGTGTTTGTGGGTAACAGAATGACAAGTATCAGCATGAACTAGATGTCATTTTCAAAATGACCGCCCTATTTACATATTCACGAGAATTCATTTGATGGCGTAATGGGAGAAGGGGTCATCATTATGCACATTTGTGAATACGTTGGTTCGTTTCTGGGTTAGATGTTCCGGTCCGAGCCTTTTTGGTTTTTGGTTGGCTGAGTGTGTGTGGGTGTCGGGTGTCCACTCGTTGCCTCCGAAAACTTTGTTTAAAAGGATCCGTTGTTTGTTTGTTTTTTTTTTGTTTTTTTTGACAAAGCGAGGACGTTCTCCCTTCGCTTTCATGTGCAAAACCAATGGGGACGTCACGAAAAAACCGAGGACTTTAACAACGGGGATCCGGGAAAACGACATACCGGGGACAGTCCTCGGTTTGTTTCGTGTACAAAACCAATGGGAACGCCGCTAAAAAAAACAAATCCAAACCATGGGATGTCCTCGGTTTACACTATTTACAAACATGTGTGTGTGGGCATATATGTGTAAAGCTTCAAGAATTGGCAACAGCGATGGTTATACCTACTGAGCACTGGTTGCATTTTGTTTTTGTTTTATTTTTTGTTTCATTTGCATATTCCTGACCTGCAGCATTTCCTTTTTGTGATGCCACACAGCAGCGCCCTCACTGTCACTTTATTGTGCATTTAAAAATAAAAATTACCCAAAGAAACAATGCGGGTGTCAACTAAAAAATGGACTCTCGAGAAGATCCAGGATCTGCCCCTATCTTGATTGTCTTACTATTTACCAATTGTGTATACCTTCTAAAGGCCATTTTTAACAAGTAAGCAATAAAAAGGCAATAAAGCCCTCTTATCGCACCACAGATAATAAAAGGTGTCATCACAGTAGTTAGGTCAACAATTTCTGGTAATAATGCCCAAACACTGTGGGCCAATCGATCCCTAACAAAAATAAAGAATTGCTTCAACCTCGGGGTAAAACTCTACAGGCCTAGTTATCTGTAGAGTGCGTTTATATAGATTTATAATAGGCTCCTGCAAACACCCGCTCACATTGTAAAACTGAACTGTGAAGATATCACTTAATTTGAAGAAGCTGATTTATGATTTTGTAAATAAATTAGCTCATATCTTAATTTTATCAGATCGGATGTAGAAATGGGAAAGAAGCCCGTAACAAGCCACCAATGTAAAACAAAAATGTACATAATGTACTTATATTCACTTTAAAGCACTGTAGTTTTTTATATAAACCTTTTTGAGAAAAGATTTCCTTATGAAAAATCCAAAGAATATTATGGTTTGGATAATTTTTCACCCCAAAGCTTTGTTTAGTTTCTCAGATTTCTGATGGTTGGTGTCCGTTGGCGAATGTTGGGGTCATAGATGCGGTTATAACCTGCTGTCACAGCTCTATACTTGGATGGATTCGACGGATGGTTTCGCTTGTGAAATAATACCTAGACAGTTTTTTGCTTTTTTTCTCAGCATGTAAACACTGTAATCAGCTGAAACTTTTATTGTATTTTTCTTTATAAATGCTGCCTACAAAATCAGCATACACGTTGGCATAACAGAAACCTTAAATATTTTCAACCGTTTGGGAAATTTGCAATACACCGTGATCGCGCCTACTTGGACGTCGGGCCAAGTTAAAAATGCGCGATTATGTGTCCTTCGGTGTATTTGTTGAGATCACAACACTCCTAATTTCTCAAATTTGATGTTCTCTGCTAATAACTGACAGCGGCACATGTACGCCAATGGTAATTTTCCCTGACATCAACTCTTCTATATGATCTTATACGAGGAGTGTAGTGTTGAAATCTGCACTGCTTAGTTACGATGGTAGGCTATGTTTGCCAAATCCTATCAATCAATGAAGACAGTAACCCGAAGAATAATACATTTTTAAGCGTTTAAACTGAGTAGTAAAATCAAAGAAAATTGTGAGTATAAACTCTAATAATTGTTGATAAAGTTCAGATAGTTTGACAAAATCTGGTTGGAGCGTAAAGGCACTGATTACAAGAGGTTAGCAAATGTATTTAGAAGTAACCATGTTGATTTGGGATTTAACAACCATATCCAACAGATTCATTCTAACAGATTTTATTTTGTATAACCTTTTAGTTTGATTCTTAGTTTTTTGGGTTTTTTTCCTGATAGCTAGGAGATGAAAGATTAAATAATCTAATCAAATGTGACAATGCGTAATCCATTTTCAGAACCACCTTTTCAAGTAGCTTTATAACTGTTAGCAAAACATTTTTTTTCCCCAGCACATTCGTAAAGGAAAGTTGTCAAAAGTTTACATTACCACTTCGGAATCTTTCCAGCAGAAGCAGCAACAAGTAGCAGATTCTCGGTGATGACAAACTCAACAGAGTTGAGTATTTATGAAAATTATGCACAGGATGCATTCACCAAGTTCCGCTTTGGCCAACTTCCTGTGGATCACACTGTCCGCTCTTAATACCGAGACCTTGCCCACATTGCACTGTGACACTTGACACTAGTCCAGTGCTCTCCTTTTTATAGCCACTCCCAAGTTGAATTTTCAAGCCCCAGACCAATCTATCAAGTCACCGGTGACAGCTAACTGTAGCCGTAAAAGATGCCCAAATCAGATCTTGGGGTCCTCCAGCGCTGCTCCATTACTCTGACTTTGATAAGAAACCACTGTTCAAAGAAGAACTTCTTGTTGTTGCGGTCACAAAGTATGAAGGCTTATCATAAACAAAAAAACACGCAAAGAATTTGATTGAAGAGTTGCCGACTTTGGACAAGTATAACGGGAAGTCTCAGTTTGGCCAGACATAGTAAGGGAATTGTCCAAACGCTTTGACAAAGATGGCCTCTGGAAATCATTGTGGGTATAACCGTGACAAAACATTGTTGGGAAGAACACAAAATCATCAAACCGGCTCCTGGTTTTTAGGAAACATATTTTGGGATTAAGGTTTGTTTTTACAAGAAAATTGATTCCTCGGCTAAGTACAGTTTATTTACAAGGCAAAGATGAATATCATGTTTCAAGAGGATGGTGTAGAGTGTTTCTCTATAAGACCACAAGTACATGACCTATTTTGTAAGTCTTTAGATTAAAACTTGGAAATAAATTTATATCGTCAAAACTAAACCG
>CM021526.1:12450633-12466401 GCA_010994315.2 Pisaster ochraceus | reverse complement strand
TTGTTTCTGTGCTAGGTCTGCTTGACTGTTTACCTGCTGAGTACCAATCAACGCTTCATTAACTCAGTGTGCTCAGCTTCCATGGTTCTCTGCAACTCCTATCTTTTGGTGTTTTTTTTCTTAAAAAAGGAAAATACTGCTATGTCCGAATTGCCGGCTCTACACAGCTCTGTGTTGCATACATTCCATTATTCTGTGCACTTACATGTAAGAAAACAAAAATATTCCTCAACACTGTGAAAAAACCTGTGTGGACGTATGTAAGTCCACAAAGTGTTTCAAATCCCTACATTGTGTGGACTTCTTTTGTTCGCAGGTCCACACTTTGAATGTAACACTTAAGCAGCTGTGGCTGTGGCTGTGGCTGTTGCTAAGGGTGTTACTAAGGGCAACTTATGCTCCAACCCTTAACATGAACCACTTTGCAAATACCAAATACCAAATTTGGTCACTAGCAAGACCAGCATGCACCTTACTTTAAACAATCCAACAACCCATACACGACCTGTTTATTCAAAAACATAGACATACCCACGGCTATGTCCCCATTCCCCACACAAATACTTGCAACCCCGCATCTTTTCAAGACGTAACAAGAGATTTACTCGATTCTCTGAATCGACCCACATGCAACTGATGAGCAAGCTAACATGGTTTCCGAAAGCTAGCTATTGCTACCCAAAGGATCTGCAAAAAATATCCTCTATCTCGAAAAAAAACCCATTCACTATCGTCCCACATGGTCATAAAAAGGTCATACTATTTCGGTTGAACTATTTCCCCACAACTTCCCAGTTAAAATAACACAAGTGGATATAGTCCAGCACAGTTACCACATTTTGAATTGTATTATCACAAATACATTTTTCAAATTACAAGTCAACAGATACAGCGTCACTAGATGGGATAGCACCAACATTTATCATCCTCAAAGTCAGTATTGTGATCCACTCATTACCCATCGCGGAATGTATTATGTAATAACGAGTAGCTTTACGTTAAATTTATCTTAATTAGTACTTGGAGGTTGCTTCCTTTTTTCCTTTCTGTTTACTTTAAGAATCAGTTTGATCTTTAACTTTACGAGATCAATTCTTTTTAAATGAAGATTTAGTTTAGAAGAGTGGCAATAATTTAAGAATCAGAAATTAATATATGCCTTCGCCTTTTTATAAAATCAAAAGATAAACTATATTTTTGGAAATACATGTAGTCATAAGTTCATGAATGTAGGTTGTTAAGTACAACACAAGATTAAATATGGTACACTACTTAAGTAGTTAAGTAGTACTTTAGTTCTGAAGAAGTATTTTTCTAGGAATGTACTTGCTTTTGAAATAAAATCGTATACAAAAAATTTCAGCAAGTTGGTCTTGCATGATATTTATATACGATTTTTCAAAAGTTTATTGTTTGTTTGTTTTGTAAAATTTTACTGCAGCTTTTTGGTGGCTGATTATTGTAAACTCTTCAAGTTAACCATAAATCCACTGTTTATTGTAAACTCTTCAAGTTAACCATAAAGCCACTGTTTATAAAGACATACGTGGTGAATAAATCTTAGCTTTACTTTATATTTTGTTCATGTGTGTAAAAGCTTATAAGCGTCCATAACTTTTGTGGGTTTTTTCGTGGCATTAGTTGCTCGCAATGCTTGGTTGCACAAAGCGCCAAGATTCATCTGAAGACTAAGTCGTCAATATTGCCATGGTTATTTGTATTGTGATGTCACACTTTGCTTAGCAACTAAGATTGATTCGCATCTTCAGATCAGTCTTTAGCTGTTTGTGTATTCATGTCCCAGGTCAGCTAGTTTGTAGTTGCAGATATTTTCTGCTGACGAAGCGGCCAGAGCAGAGTTTCTATTTCATGGCAAAGCAAAAGAGAAGCCAGCTTGCCGGCAGTTCCTGTAAGCAGATGAGTGGCGCAAATCCATTGCAACTATAGGCAGTGCTTGATTATTTTGTCAACATGTCATCACAGGTCTTAGGCATTACTTTAATAGTAAATCACCAATAACATTTTAATATTCCACGTTTCACAAAATTGCTCAGTTCAAAAGTTGTTATCTGTGCACTAATTGCTCTGTTGGATGTGTAATAAAAATCAATAAACTCTGATAATGGCGGACCATGAACAATTGCAAGGGGTCAATAGTTGCAGTTTGTAGCAAATCCAGTTTATCTCACACACCAAAAGGTGGCAGACATTTGTTCTCATGCAGCCTCTGTGCGAATACTTTTTGGTGGAACTGTGTCACTGGCTTGATAAACAGTTGTATTGCTGTACACAGATAACTTAATATTATCCATGGAAACATCAAGTTGTTCAACCACTGGTTCTTTTCACAAACATAACTCATGAGAGAGATTTCATGTATTCATGGTGGTACCATCAACCTTACTTAGCTTGCCCTCCCCACCATGCATAGTTTGCAAATCCTACTTACTATCTTGTGTGCTCATAAAGGTTGGGTCGTAGACCCTTTTTTTTTCAATGTAATGCTCATTTATAGGCCAAAGTGTTAACACAGATACAATACAAATTACCTGTGAAAGTTTCAACTGACTATAGTCACAGCACAGCAATATTAAAAAAGGGCTCCAAGGTCGAATTGAGTTTTGTGATGAACTCGCCAATAGATAGAGTCCTCATGAAAGTGGGGAGAAGTTACCAGTTTCTACCTCATGCTGAAATTGTGTGAAAAAAAAACATGCTACTTGATACTCTTTCAGAGCGAAAATTTTAAACATGAAGTCATCGGACAGCAAAAACAAATGTATCTGTATATTCGAAAGACGAATTTCTGCTCCAGTCCTCGGCTCAATTTCAATGCCATTTTGATCAGATATCATCAGAATGCAGGAGTGAACTGAAAATTCTCTGTACAAAAATGTACAGACCATTTTATGTACACTGTATTTAATATAACGACATCAAACGTTTTGGGAATTTGACTTAAAATCGTTTGATGTCGATCACAACGGCATTTTACACCATTAATGTGAGGTTAGCTAGAGAGTTTTATAAGGACTCTATTGGGAAAATTAGTGGATCACAAAACTGAATTTGACCTTGGTGAGCCCCTCTTTAATGTTTACACCATTAATGCTCAACGAGGCAAAGGACACACTGGGTGAACTTCATTACATTATGGAGATGAGAACGGCCAAGGGTGCCAATCTTCTGTACATCAACATTTTAATTCACAAAGCTTTTTCTATTCTCACCCCAAGTATAACATACATTTTATTAGTTTTTTACCCATTTGCCAGTGGAAATCAAATTTCTGTATTTTAAAAAAATGTGGACAACAAATGCCGTCTATTCTAATGTAATATTGAACTGAGTCATACACAAACTGGTTTCCCTTTTCATGAGTAATTATGAAGCAATTCTAAGCTGACATTGAATATAAAAACGTGCTTTAAACATTGAACACCGAATTTAGGTTTGGTTTCATGTTGTGCTTTCATATGTATACTTTGTTTTGTGATGAAACAACTTCAGTGACAATGTGAACAAAGGTTCTATACGTTGATTTGAAAATTCCGCTGGTACATCACTTTTGTAACAATTAATACCCAGGTGCATATCAATTGTTACTTCTGCCACACTGACTGTTCGAAATATAAAACAAATGATTTATTTAGGATGAAATTCAATCATTTTAAAGACAGGATACAGGATTGGTATTTAATTGGGGGGGGGGGGTGATTCAATATGAAAGCTCTTTAACTATAGAGTTCCTACCAGTACCAGTTTTCCCGGAACAAAGATACTGTATTGAAAAAAATAAGGAGACCATCAACACATATGGTTGGACACCAGCATGTTAATCCAAATGTTGCGGGTTTAAGTCCTGCTGTTACTAGTCAATATTTCTTTGTTCAGCCCAAACTAAATACCAGTTTTCACAAGAGAAGCATTTCTGAAATACTGTCAAAGCCAAGAAAGTAGTAATTGGAAATCCCCAAAATACCATTTTCGGCTTATTTTGGTTGCCACAATTATCAAAATTTCGATATGGGCGTGCACAATAAACACCGTTTTCATTTTTTTTTTTCAAAACCACTAAATTCGATGAAAACTCCATTAGTTTGTTGGATGGTGTGTATAATTGAAAATGAGAGGATGAACAAAATGAATTTACTCCTTCAAAATCCAATAGTGTACTAGATTATAATGTTTTCCCCTTTCTGGCAAACTGAGAGAGAATTGAGAAGAAGAAAAAAACCCCATTATTTTTAAGGTTATTCCAATACTGAAAGTTAAACATGTAGTTTGACCCTTTGGATTTTATAATGACCTCAAAGTGGTCATCAATTAAGTCAAACTGTTTGCGGTACTTCCTAAAAGAAAATAGTTTCATTTTCCATCCTTCAGAGAAAAATTATAATAATGTAATGATGTGATACAGAAAGGACATTTCTGGGTTACATATTAAATGCTATACTCTCCTTTCTTTGTCATTCTACTGTGGTTTTTCCTGAGGTGTGGTTTCACAAGAATTGCCAGATTATTTGTCAAGATCACCAACTCTCTTATTTGATGACTACATAAGGTGAACATTTTCCTACTTGAGGTATGATAAGCCCGGAGTGGTAATGGTTGAAGTCTGAAAGTGGAAGCATATTTCTTCTTGTTTTTTTAAACTGATGCCAATTGATATGACAAATCTGATATTCTGCACCTGTGTATGAGACCACTGTCACCAACACTCACTTTCTCGCTTGTGAGTTTGACAAACGTTTTGCATAATTTCATGTGGTAGAGACTCTGCCTCCTCGCGGACTGGGTTCATAAAACTTGCAAGCACATCAACTTGCTAAGCGCAGAAAATCTCGCTCAGCAGAAACAGCTGGTTACCAGACAACCTGAAGTTTACCTTGTTGCAACTGGTGCCCCACTCGACTTTTGCTGAGCAAATAGATTTACTAAGCATTATTTGCTGCTATAACAGATTTATGAAACTGGACCCTGGTATGAGTGATAGTATCACCAGCCACCAGAATCGTGGTGCATTCAACAAGTAATGCACAAGTCTTCATTATTCTTTTGCCGCAGACCTCAGTGTCTCTCACAGGCAAACTGGGCCTACTGACTTACTTTTGATTGATGCATATTGTTTGTGTTTTACCCATACATCAATTTGTGTAATCAGTACTTTCCCTGAGTCCTGTGAAAAAAACAGTCCACAGACATATGTCGAGTGGGAGAGGGGAACCCACGAACTTTGCCAGAGCTTTGCCAGAGCTTCTAGAGCAGATGTCTTACCACTGGACCACCAAGACTGCCTGGTAGCTAGAGAGGCAGTTTAAATCTATAGAGGTAGTTCAAGCAGCGGGTTCCACATTGGTGTGTATGGGTAAACCACAACTAATATCATTCATCCTCAATGCAATTTTAACATTTATTTGATGCACTTCATGTCAAAATACTGCAAACTACAGAATAAGTCCGAATGTACTCTTCCTAAAAGACCACAGCTCTTGTGAGCAGACGCTTAAGCATCGGAGATTGAACAGCAATGGAGACAGAAGGTTTTTTTTTCATTAAATTAATTTTGTCCAAAGCATACTCATTATCAACATTAACCACTTGATTATTTCTCAGTTATTATGTATTTGTTTCAATTCATTGATAGCAGTATTACCAGTCTACATTTAAGATGGAGTTGAATTTATCACTGGATAGAACTGAATACTCCACTCGGGGGAAAAAATACATCCGCTAAATGACTTTCATTTATAAATTTAAATAATGAGTAACTTTAAATTAGTAGAACTCAATTTTGTCTTTCTTTTTCTTTCATGTAATCATCTGTATTTTCCTTAAGATGCTTTTCTTTTCTAATACCTGAGCATATTCTTTGTTTGAAGGTACGACTGAAGGTGCCATGGATAGTGGAACAGTGCCTGCACCACTTCAACCAAAGTTCTGGATTATTGTAGGCGCTGCCGTAGGCGCTGTAGGTCTCTGCATTCTTCTTTGCTGTGCAATCTGCATATGGAAAATGTAAGCTTGCATTTGTGTAGTAATTAGACTTGTGTCTAAACTGCAAATTGTTTATAATTGTCTGTATTTACTTATTTGTATCGGTAAAAATCCTCCTGAATGCACCACATCGAAGTTAATCAAGAAGGCATCAGGGGATGTGGAACTAAACTAAGTTCTAATGGTTCATCTGTCTGTTTTATTTTGTATTATGAGTAACAGTTTAAGTGTTTATTGATATTGTATAAATGTAAGTATCATTTGTTTTATTTTTAAAAATTAAATATTATTATCTTTTGGGGAGAAACTATATGCAGAAATAAATGACACTGACACAATTTTGGGAGTCAAAGTCTTGACAAGTTTTGCACATTTTAGGCGTTACATGTTTACAGCTTACTGTACGTGACTTGACTCCCAAAATAGCGAGTGTGTCAGTCCACAACTTGACAAAACCAATTTAGTTTTTGTTTTGTTTTTAAGATTGACAACCATTCAAATTCTGTTCCATTTTCAATACAGGCGAAATATTTATATGCGGCACATACTGGTCAACTTTAAACCCAACGACAGCCTTTATGATGGGCATGTAGGATTCACATTAAGCCCAAAAGAGTTCTGGGAAAGACTCAAGTGTAAGTTTGGTTATAATAATAAATAATAAAAGGTATTTATACTGCGCTTTTCCAAAACATGATCAAAGCGCATAACAAAGAAAAGGAAACATTAAAACAAGCTAAAACAAATCAAAAAATCTACAATTTAGGAAAGAGATAAGTTTTAAGTTTTTTCTTAAAAGTAACAACACGAGAAGAATTACGGACATTAATTGGTTGATGAAAACTCCATGAACAAACTTACTTTTTATTGATTGTTAATTTATTAATTTCAGCCACCTTGTGTGCCATACTGTTAGGATGAGAAATCTTTATTTCCAGAGAATTTTATAAAGATGATTCCCATACCGAGAAAAGTAAAGATTCTATTGGCGAATTTCACCTCAAAACTTAGATTTAAGTTTGAAATAGTAATTTTTTTTTTCTTGAGAAAGTTATAAGCTTTCATTTAAAGTAACGCACACAAAGAATCCAACAATGATAGGAGGTAGTAAATTAAATGAATTATTGTCGAAATCTCAACATCATCTCAAGTTCATCAGCCATGTGCAAACAAGTTTGTATGTTACATGTATGTTGTCCATTGTCTGTTGCGTATGCAAAGCTTTTGTATGTCTTTCGTAATTTGTAGACTTGTTATTTGTTCTTTCCATTTTCATATGTAATCTATCCATTGGAAAATGAGTGAATCAGGAAACTGAATTTGATCTGAAAACCCCTGTTTAAAATTGTTTGTCTTCCTTTCCTTCTTCCTTCCTCCTCAGTGGATGAGTTGGCATTCGATGAACAGATGAAGGGGAAGCTTTGCTCAATTCTTATCCCAAGGGACAAACTCTCTTTCCATAAAGTCATCGGTGAAGGTATACAAAAAAACCAATGTGTATGAAAGTTGATTTATTTGGCTGTTTTTACTTCCCTGATGCAATGCAAGGGAAAGTGAAAACCACTGCATAGTTTTGTTATCTTACCGTAACTCTGTACACATTTACGTGCCAGGCCTCTTGTTCATGAACAGCCATTTTGCCAACTTTGTTGTTATCATTTGGAAAGTAACAGTTTGTTTTTTCTAAAATTTAAAACTGTTAGCTCACACGCTTGTAAGGTTAAGTAATTCTAGCTTCCAAAATTAGTTTCTCCACTCATTACTGAAAAGGGGTGGGGGATGTCATTTAATATAAACTCAAAGGGACTTGGTCTCAACAAATTATACATATGCTGTACTTATTGAGGATTGGTGGGGCTTGTTGACTGGTATGTACTGGATGCTGTAGAAGTGTGAGGCATAAAGATCTGCTGAGATCTAGGATAAACGGCAAATATAAACACCCCATTAATCCACACCCCCCGCCCCCAGGTAAATCAAACAATTCTACCTTTGAACTGCTTAGAGTGTCCCAAGTATGGCCCATTGTACTTGATAGACAAAAAGTTCTTCTTAGCTTACAATTGTAAAAGTAATGATTGTATAATTTGTTATCTTATTTTGTTGTCTTTCGTCTTATTTGGAATCAACAGGATGTTACAGATAAATTTAGTAATCCAGATCAATTTTTCTCATTCTGAATTTTGAATTCAACTTCAGGGCAATATTCCCAAGTTCATCTTGGTTTGTTAGCCACTGGATCTACCTGCACAGGTGGGCGAAAAGTGGCTGTCAAGATAATCAAAGGTAATCGGCATCCAGTTTCATTGTGCTCAGTCATAACCCCCAATTCTGGTCAGATGAAGTAGCAGATATAACTCAGTGAAAACCAGTGCTGTAGTCAAGTGCTTTTCAGTTGAGTATCATGTACTGCCGAGTACTAGCTAGGGTGGCTGAGTACTCGGGCCATCGAGTATGAGTACAAGTGTCCGAGTACTGAGTAGTCTGATAGCCGATCAACAGCAGAGTACTAAGTACTTTTATCTTTAAGTACGAGCACAAGTATGAGTACTTTATAAAAAGAATAACTGCAAAAATGAGGTATCAATAGATTTATTATTTTTGGTTTTGTTTTTTTCGACAATGTGTGCTTGTTAAGATAACTATCTCTTTTACAACACAAATACATGACAGAAAACTTCAATTTGACTCTTCCAGAGCTTTGTTTCTCTTTTCCTTGCATTAACGCATGAAAGCGAAAAGGAAAGTGGTATTTTGACCACCAGTACTTCAAATCAGAGTTCATGTACATTTTCAGTCGAGTATCGAGCATGGACTTTGAGTGTGGATAGCCGAGTATGAGTACAAATGCTACAACACTTGTAAAAAACATTTTCTCTTAGAACCTGGGACTGAATTTAAAAAAAACTCAAAAAACTTTGTTTTGCTTAGTTTTGCTAATGTTCATGAAATTGTTTCGTTGTGTGTATATTTGTATAATTCTGCATCGGTGTTTGCAGTGTTGATTGTTGTACTATATTTATCAGAGTCAAATAAATAACTTACAATTTTAACTTCAATCTTGTTTCTACCACTGTAGTAGCAATGAAAGTTTTGTCTTTGGTAGGTAGCATTAACAAGTTACACTACTTTCTCTTTTGTTCATTGTTAATGCCCTGCGTGGATTTACTTGCAGTTAATGATCCAATAAATATTGCAAGTAATGGATCTCAGTTAAAACCTATAGTCTCATAGACCTCTTTAAATAAAGTGCATTTCATAACGCAGAAAAGGGTTTTTTTGTGATAGAAAACTGGGCTGGTCAGGCCAGAAATCTCATCGAGGAAGGATTGATGACAGTGGACTTCAATCATCCAAATGTTCTGAATATTATGGGTAAGTTAGTAGGCCTACACAATAAGGGAGTTGATTAAAGGCTAAATTTGCACACTAAAACAAGTCTCTGCCTATATAGTTTGCAGAAATGTCAACTTTGCATGAATAATACTAATAATAATAATAATCTTTTTGAAAGAGTAATCTTGGGATAAGAGTAAGGGTGTAGAAAAAAATTGGCAAACAACTTAGCAATTTGGGGCATGGTTGGTATGGATTGGTACTCAACATAAATACATAACAGAAAATGTTAAACTGAAACAAACCTTATTTCACAGGTAACGGATTCTCTCACATAACTTAATAGTTGACTTAACGCTAATCCTGTAAGCAGACCACCACAGTTCATGAAGTTTGTGCCGAAATAAAAACAGAGGCCAGGGCTCGATTTCACAAAGAGTCAAGACTGATCTCAAGTGCAAATCACATTTAATTGCTAAGCAAAGTGTGATGTCACAATGCAAATCACTACGGTAATACTGACAACTCATCTGTGAAACCGAGCCCAGCTGGAGCCGATTTCACAAAGCACTAAGATTCATCTTGAGAGGAGCTGTCAATTTTGCCATAGTGATTTGTATTGTGACATCACACTTTGCTTAGCACTTGAGATCAATCTTAGCTTTTAGTGAAACCGAGGGGCCCAATTTTCATGGCACAGCTTACTACCATGAAATTTGGGGTTCTTGCAAACTCTTACCCTCTCTACTGTTCCTCTCCTTACAGGAATAAGTCTTGAGTATGAACTCTCCGAGATGATCAAACCATTAATAGTCATGCCCTACTTGGAGAAGGGAGACTTGAACACCTTCTTAAAAGACTCCAGACTTGTCCACAAGACAGAGGTAGGATAAATCCCGCATTGACAGCTCAATGAGCTGTACACAAACAGTTAAAAAAATAATAATTATGCAGGTTTGCCCCAAACAAGGCTAAAAGCTACTCCTGGTATTGGGCTACAAGAAGATAACATTTAAGATGAAAGTACCTCAGGGGAACTGAAGGTAGGAATTGATATTCCTCTTAAAAACAGTCTAGATTGTAGGGAGAGAAACATCCAACATGGCAGGCAAGGAGTTCCAAAGAGATGCAGTATATGTGGAATAAAGCTATTGGAATGGCTATTTGCTCTACATCTCAGGTTGGCGTTGTAATAGTATTGTTGGGTAGACGAGCAGTTAGGTTTTTAAAATTAATTTGGTGACACATAGACGAGTAATAATCAGTTATCAGAACAACAGTGTGTGACTTTATTCGAGAGTGAAGATCAACCACTCACTGTACTAGATAAACACATCCTCAGAGTCAACAAAACTTACAGAACAAACCTGGTCCCTAGATGGCGCTATTCTACTCAACAAGTATCTTCCCTCAACTGGTGGACTCTTTGACCCTGGTTCAAATCCCGCCGGGGCGCTGCGTGGATTGGGTTTTCCCTTCCACATTTGAAACATTTGAAACTTCCTTCTTTGTCTTTTCTCCGTGAGGTTCTTGGCTGGTTTATTAATTAAGTTCGCTTTTCTGAGAGTTTCTTGGCTTCACCGCCAGAATTCATAAACTAAATATAAAATTTAATCTTGAGTTTTGATGGTATTTGTTGCAGCTGGCATTGCATTGGCGCCTTGACATGATGATTCAGATAGCAGCTGGTATGGAGTACATCTCAGACAAGAAAATCATCCACCGGGATCTGGCGACTAGAAACTGCATGTAAATATAAACAAACCTTTGACAAGGTGGAGACTGCTCTAGATAACAAAAAAAAAACACATGTTCCGACAACCACCTCGTGATTTACACCCTGGGGTTAGGATTAGGAAGGTACACCGACATGGCAAACAATGTGGTCAATTGAAAACCTCGACGATTCTGACTAAAAACAGATATTTAGGAAAATATACACCAGGGTTGTTGGAAAACAATGTGGTCAATTGAAAGCCACCAACCATGCCAAAAACACTGGGGCAAACCCCTTCTCTTAACAGTAAGTGGACTGTGGTTTTTTTTTTACATGCGGAATCAATACCTTTATAGATCCCATCCGAAGGACCAGCCAATAATGGTTAAGTGTCTTGCTCAAGAACACAAGTGTCAAGACCGGGACTCGAACCCCACACTGATCAAAAGAGTCAAAGGTTGAGTCCAGTTTACTGAAGACCCACTCAGCCACAACATGCCATAGTTCCATATTCACCACGTTTCCCTTGTGGTCTTGTACAAATGTGTGTGGGCATTTACTCTTTCTTCTACTTTTCTTTGAGTAAGTTGGGACTCAGTCAGTCCAAAATACAAACCTGAGGACGATGCAGTTAATTTTCAAACAATTCAGCATGATTTAAAATGGCACAACTGAAATGAATTGAATTCATTGGAATCGTATGAGTTGAATCTATACATTTTGATATCAGGCTGGATGACAACTTCAACATCATGGTGGCTGATTTTGGCCTAGCCAGGAACATTAACGGGAGCAACTTCTATAAGATGAGGACAGAGCAAGGTACAACCAACTCACTCCCAATTAAATGGGTTGCATTGGAAGGGCTGAATGATGGCATCTTTACTACGATGAGCGATGTGGTAGGTCTTAAATGATACAAAAGCAGCAGCACTACAAGGGGGGAGTAGTAGGGGCAAGAGAAGAGCAAGCTTAAATTTAAAGGGGGGGTTCAAACTTTAATCTTCAATGTAATTTTGTACTGCTTGAAAAGTATTGGCGTGACAGACTTACACTCTACGGTATTTCAAAAAAAGCTACCATCGAGCTATCATTTTCATTTGACAAAGTCTTTCTTTTAAATACTCGCAAACAGTTGTACCAACTTATCAAAGTAAATTAATACTCCTTGAGATCAAGTTCTTACTGACTTTTTGTATTAGATTTAAAAAGTTACAAAAATAGCCCAGTTTTTTCAGATTTCCCTTTATGACATGCCAGGAATGCAATTATCTCCGACATTTTCCCGCCTCTCTCTTTACATAGTTGCTATGTGGTAGACTCATTTTTAGTTTTCTTCATGTATTTCTCGTGTAGTGGTCATTTGGTGTGACAATCTGGGAGATACTCTGCCATGCCAAGATTCCTTATGCTGGGCTTAGGAATCACGAGATGCTACTGCATCTTGAAGAAGGTCATCGACTCCATCAGCCGGACGGTTGCCCAAACTCCTTGTAAGTTGTCAAATGAATGTCTTACGATCAAAACCTCTTGTACTCAGATAATGTATTTTCCAAAAAGGACAATCAAACTCAGTGTAACAGAGAAAAAATGCAAAGAGGGTAAAAAGTTGACACGTTTTTTTCAATGGACCTTATGCATTGACGTCATCAAGCCGCCATCTATTCAAATGACGTCGTATGCATAAGGTTGTTTAAGTAACAAAATAATTAGGGTAATGATAGATTTTGTTTTTTGTTGTAAAAAATCACAAGTATAAAGGGGGGGGCAGTGAACACTAGAGGGTTTTAGACAATTTCATTTAAATGTCTCTTAAATACCCTGTACACAAATAAAAGGAATAGAAGGAAATCAAGTTGCCTGTCTATTTCCCCTGTAGCCTCAGTTTGGATGTAACTGTGTTTGTGTAGAGAGATGAGTGAATGTGGCCATGTGATAATGGTCTGGTATCCCGTGTTCATCTTGCATGCAATACAGACACAACTTGATGTTACGCTGCTGGAATGTGGATCCTACCTTGCGGCCAACCTTTAGAGACCTGAGAGAAAGTCTAGAGATTTTGAAGGGAGTGATTCATGAAGAGCATGCAGAATCTTCTAACACATATTCCCAGCAGGTGTCAACCACATGGCCCAGCCCTCCTCCACCACTGCCCAACCAGCCTTCACTCTACACCCAAATCTGGGTGTAACTAGGTCAAATCACTGTGCAGTGTGACAGCAGTAGTTTCCCCTACAGAGAGGTAATTTTTAAGTGGACAGCCCTTTGTAATGTACTGACCCAATTCACCCGACGTCATTAACACAATAATCTTGGTTACGCTACTGGACCCTGCTAGTTGTGGTTATTTGAAATTGGGCAGTTAGTAGGCCTTCACCTAAATATTTAGACTTGTACAACATTATGTAAACCTATATCATTTTATCTCTGGTCTCTTTGTTATGCACTGTCCACTATCCGATGATGATTTACACAAAGAACATGTGACAACAAAGTCGCGATTCTATCAGATTACCGTAGGTCAAACCATGTTGCGTTTCATACATTTTGGTACTATATTCACTGTGCATTTTGGAACTAATCATCATGCATTAGTACTATTCATCGTGCATTTTGGTACTACTCACTGAGCATTTTGGTACTATTTACCATGTATTTGGTACTATTCATCATGCATTTTGGTACTATTCACTGTGCATTTTGGTACTACTCGCCGTGTATTTTGATACTAATCATCATGCATTTTAGTACTATTCATCGTGCATTTGTGTTCTATTCAGGGTGCATTTTGGAACTATTCACTGTACATTTTGGTACTACTATACTCGCCGAACATTTTCATACTGTTCACGATGCAATATGGTACTGTCCATCAAGCATTTTCATTCCATCTCTTATGACTATTCGACACTAGGCCACACAATGTGTTACACAACGCAAAACACACATTCCCTCATAGTGGATTCCAGAATACAATCTTGTGCATTCGGGTTAATTCTTACAGCCTTCCCAAAATCAAATGACAAAGATCTACTTGGAAAAAAATATTCTGCAATGAAAAGAATCTTTCTATTCATTGAAAGATGGAATGTTTCAGTCAGGTCAGCTTCGCCTGGTTGAATGGAACATTCCATCTTTCAACCAATGGAAGTATTCTCCCCATTGAACTCATAAGTCATTCCTCATTTGTATATTATCATAGTGCAACAACAGAGACCATTCAAATGTATTATACAGTATTGGCTCAGATAAAAAAAAACATCTTTGTTAAGTTTTGTCTGAAAGCTTACTGATTCATAAAGTTCATACTAGAACCACTTTTTTCTGTGAAATATTTCCCTCTGAAATGAAGTCATATATTCGAGAACCTGTATCCGGAAACCTACAATAAACAGAAACAGCAGCTGATTCCGCTGTAACTAAAATAAAGAACAATGTGTTTTCATGCTTCATGTACATAAAATGTGTGCATGGTTTTTCACTATTTTCTCCTGACTCACACAACGATTTACACCCAAACTGTTATTTCATGTGTAATGTTGATCAAACAAAACATGAACACTGTCCGCGACTATTTTGTCAGCTCTACAAGTACTGGCAACATTATATGCTGTTAATAAACTACTAAAAGCCGTAGAAGATGGTAAATTCTCTATTGGTATATTTTTGGACCTTTCAAAGGCTTTTGATACGGTAAACCATGACATTTTAATTTCTAAACTGGAAAACTATGGTGTCCGTGGTTTAGCCTTAAACTGCTTTAAAAGTTACTTATCTAATCGTAAACAATTTGTTTCTTACAATTATGAAAATTCTAAAGAGCAATCTATTCGCTGTGGAGTTCCACAGGGCTCTATACTAGGTCCTCTACTATTTATTATATATAATAATGACATTTCTTATACATCTGATATCATATCTTTCTGCTTATTTGCAGATGACACAAGTTTGGTGTACAGCCATAAAAATGTTGATACAGCTACTCAGATTTTTAACATCGAGCTTGATAAAATAACTTCCTGGCTTTTAGCATATAAATTGTGTATCAATTTGCTTAAATCAAACTATATGATTTTTTGCCCGAGACAACATAAATAAACCCAATCTATTCCACTAGTCCTCAATGGTGTAAATTTAAACCGTGCAACAAATACTAAATTTCTAGGTGTAATAATTGATGAAAATCTTACCTGGAAGAAACATGTTAGTGAAGTTTCGACCAAGTTATCTAGAACAATTGGTATACTAAACCGCCTAAAATTCTTCATCCCAAGTGATATTTTACTTATTCTTTACAATTCTTTTGTTCTGCCGTATTTAAATTACTCAGTTCTTACCTGGGGCAGTTCCTCAGTAAATTGTGACAAACTTCTTTTGTTACAAAAACGGGCTGTTCGAATCATTTTTAATGCTGGTTACCGTGATCATACTGCTAACTTGTTTGCAAAACTTAAATTGTTAAAATTTAAAGACCTTTACTCCTTAAATCTAGGCAAATTTATGTTCAAGTACATGCGTAAGATTTTACCTGATAGTTTTAGTTCGTACTTTACGTTAACCTCTAATATACATTCTCATAATACTCGAAGTTCTTCCAGAAAAAATATACATGTCTGTTATAATCGAACGTCATTTTTTTAAAACAGTCTTATTCAGCGTGGTAAAAATTACTGGAATAGTCTCAGCGAGTCTATCAAAAAGTCACCCTCACTTGCTGT
>CM021526.1:12426421-12438350 GCA_010994315.2 Pisaster ochraceus | reverse complement strand
AAAAACCTCAATTACAAGATTTTCTACAGCTGTATTTTTTGGCATTCAGTAACTTTTAGCTACTGGAAGTCCACCACATTTATCATAAACAATGTATTTCTGACGATTTATTAAATGGTTTGATCAATTACAGCACTTTCGGGACTTTTATAGGCCTATTTCATCCAATGAAGCTGTGATACTGTAGGTCTCTTCACAGTTGGGGCACTCAGATACGTACACTGTACCTAAACACTAACCACATATAAAAATCTTAGTTCAAGCAAACTGACATTTCATGTGGGCACACAGGGAGTTCAAAATCACAAAAAGTCACTCATGTCAGTAATAGATTTTCCAAATTTTGTACACTTTATAGTGGATACATAAATCCCCCCAAATTAGTCTTGTGATCAATTTGGACTGCAGATTCTGATAATTTGGGCTGTATTTATCTATAGATAAATTATTATTATTATTATGTGTTGGGGTATCTTTTCTTGATTTTGAGATATGGACGTCTGAAGTTGCCCCAAACCCGCCAATACCATAAGGGATGAAAAAGAGGTCATGGCTAAATTAGTCAAGGGTCGTTTCTATTTATTTATATTTATTTATTTATTTATTTCATCTGATTTAAATACATGCGGGGTAGACCCGCCAGTTTTAGGTAGAAAAAATGTTTGTGTGTGTGTGTGTGAGTGTCCATCGTACCAAGGATTCTGTAAAGAAAAAATAAGAACAAAAACTGAGTCAGACATGTTCAAAGTCAACACCTAGGTGAGTTGGTGGTAAATATTGCTGAACAACTACAACAAAACAGGCCTACTTGTAGAATGAAATCAGTCTGTCTTAGGCATTTCAGTGATGTCCCAGGACCAGTAGACCCTTGCTGGAGCTATGGGTGCTCTAATTTTAGACTTTACGTTGTTGGTCAGTCACAAGCTACCATCTGTTGTGTGAATTATGTACGCTAATGTTGGACTTCTGGGCAACATAAGAATACTTGTTTCAATGGACTAAGTTTGTAGTTAACCAGTTGTGTTTGAAAAGTTGTTTTTATTTGATGTAGTATCCCTGAGTATTAAATAGATTTTAAATACTACAGGAAAAACTCTGGTAAAGCCATCTTTTGGAATAAAAATACTACCAGTCACTAAAACAATGCACCTCATCTCCAAGGGTAGAAAGGCATGGTAGATCCTACTTGTCTCACCCACACTGTGAGAACAAAAACAGGGTTTGACAACATGACTATCTTCAAAATCTTCAAAAAATACATAGTTAAAATGTGTCATAAATTGGTGAGTACAAACAGTTGGATTACACCAAACTACTAAGTTTCTGACAAAAATATTCCACTTGGCAGCTACCCTGAAATTAGGACTCGACAATCCGGTCACTACAAATTTTTAGTGAACAAATTTAGAAATGCAACCAGATGTCATCAAATTCCCGTACAACACAAACCGTGAAAAGGCAAATATGCAAAAGTACATCATAACTATCTCCATGAACCAAACTTGACAAGTTGGGATATAAAGCCGAATAAAAGCATCTGCACAACCCTGAAATTATCGAGATCCAACATTCAATAGACTAAATATGCACAAATACAACATTTTAAATGACCTGTACACGTAAAAGTTCTACAAACAAAAAATACAACAGGCAATCTCAGCCACAAAAATTAATTTGAATGACAAAAAGTTTCAATATCCATAAGGTGGAAAAACACAAAAAGGAAACTTGAACTATACAATGCAAAGGAGTACGTGTACATGTAACTGATGGTGCGGAAAAACATCCAGACACTTTCATGCAGAGCTGAGGATTGATATGAATATTTAGGTGGTGGATCAGAGGCAGCTTGAGCTGGCATCGGCAGTGCGCAAGATTCCTCTGTTAAAGTATTATAGCCAACTACAAAATACATTGGGCGGGAAAAAAAACACTGTGGACCTACCAAAGGTCACCACTACTGCCAAAACAGGTACATTCTTGTGGTTTGGGTTGTTTTTTCCCCTAGAATTAATTCAGGAATGAAATAAAGTATGTGAAGGGGGCAATTTTGGTGGAGGACCAGATGATTGGTTTTTGTTAATTTATCTATTTATTGGTTTAAAGTTGTGCACAACATAGGTAAGAGTGAAACTCCAAATTTCCAAAGATTTTTACATTACATAATTTTGGTCTAAAGATGGTGGAAACATCCTTAGAAATATTTTTACTTGAAATTTAAGTTTAGAAAAAAAAGTTTTTTAATCTTGCGAGTACCAAACATGATGTTTGAAAATCACTGACAATCATATGTGATGCGATCAAGCTAAATGAGTCGTTTGTTGGAAATATCAGTGTAAAAAGACAAGGAACAAGACAATACATGCTAACGGGAGAAATTTTTCCTAAAACAATTTTTGTAAATTTAAATGCCAAAAAATATATTATTTTGTATTGGCAACTTCCTTCCTGATAAATAACATCAAAAACAGGTTAGAATTAGCAGTGAAAGAAAATGTGCCTATGTTTTTTCAATAAACAACTCTACTTTAAACACCTTTTTCTCAGTTTCATTCTCTCGTATCTTTGGTGTTTCTACTTTCACAACTTTTGAACCCAAGGTGGTATCAACATAGGGTTTTAACAGTATTGAGGCATAGATTATGCTGTTTTTCAAATGTAAAAAAAAAAATTAAATGACCTTGGTCGACAAATGACTCATTTTGTCTGATCACATCACATATGATAAAACTTCTTTTTTTTTTACTACTTTCTTGTGACTGCAATGACCAATTGAGTTAAAACTTTCACAGTATTTTTATTGATGGGTCACACTAATCAGGTACAGATGTTGGTTTATCAATAACCCATGTTGTCCATGTGTTTTAACAACATGAGATTCTTTGTCCCGCAGTGCAAATTTATTCAAAGTAAAAGATAAACATGAACAATAATGCTGGTAACACCAAATATTCCCAAAATGAACTTTTTGAGTTCACTTTTTTTTTACAAAAACAGTCTTTTTAAAAGTCTAACGAATGAACATCATTCATTAAAGTTTAAACATCCAGAAAAAATATAAAAAGAAGAACTGCAGAAGAAGTAGTAGTAATAGAAGAATAAATGATACATGTAGAGCTCTACTGCTGTAAGTTGCTCTTTTTTATGGGGCCTTTTCCTTACCTTTGCTTGGACTCGGGCTCTGTCATCAATTTTGGAGCAGTAAAGCACTTTTCTGAACCTAGTCTGAACCTAGTCATTCCAGACCATCAGATTGGAGCTACGTTTAAACTTTAATGGGGCACTGTCATCATTATAGCAGGCCTGTGGCTGTACATGCAATTTTTAATTCTAACCTACATGTAGTCACTGCACACATGCAATTATAATGGCGGCGCCCTTTAAGATGTAACGGCCAGTGCATGCACGTGACTACATGTAGGTCTACCTTACAATCAGCCTAGTTCCATTAAGTAATACCTCTTTGTACTGTCATTCTCTTTTCAGTTCAGCAATGGCATCAATCAGTGTGGTTCTTGTGACGACGGTTGCGTCAGTGTTCTGGGTTTGCCTTATTGCATTCGTTGCTGCGGTGTTGTTTCTGCATTACAGGCATTCCCAATACAGTCACATCCCAGGACCCAAGAGGAGGAGGTGATTATGTACTTTTTGGACGCTCTGATAAACCAACCTCTATTGCGATAGATTTTTTCAGGAGCTATGCATTCGTGAACTTGCACAAAGAAAGTATTAACCCATACCAGAACTTGAATGATTCTTTTTAAAGTTACCTTACGCGTAAACATAGGCATGGAATTTCATTTTTGAGAGGGTAAGGCCATTTTCATTTTGCTAAGCACTCTTCCATTGGAACATCTTAACAGTCTCTGGGAAACTTTAAAGGGGTATAAACACCAAGACCAGGGCAACAAAGGCCTACAAATTCGCCCAATATACATTGTACATGTAGTTGTCAGTGACTAGCAAGTGGGACCAGTTAGCTTCTCGTTTCACTAGTGCCAGCTTTTGTGCTTGTTCTATTTTCAAATAGGGACGCTTTTCAGCACTGACCTAGCTAGCTCTACTTGTAGACCATTTGGGAAAGTTTTTGACTGGTCCTCAGGCGCCTTAACTAGCATTTGGCCAGCAGATCAATGTTGGTGGAGACTGGAGATCCTTGAAAGTGATCCCTGTACTGGTGCTTCCTATTTGTATCACAAACATTGGTAGACGGCAGTTTAAAGTTGAACTGCCACTGATTGGTGCACCCCTACCCCGAACCAAGATATGGACAAAATAGGGAGACTTCCAACATTATGGCTTTTTTTTTAAGCTCAGTTGGTGGAGCACCAGCACATTATCCATTCTAGTAAACGTTGTACTAAATTCACCCCAAAAGTGGATTAAAATCTGTCAAGTCAGTTTCTCTTGTGGTATATTACTTGGGAAACTCCAGGCCTATATTATTATCTTTTGAAAATGTATTAAGTCCTCAGTTCTCCAAGGCAATAAAAGAAAAAAAACGACAACAAATTCCAACTGATACTTCTTGAAGACAGGAGTTTTTTCAGGGGGAAAAAAATAAACAAGCTAAGTAAAAAAGGTGTTAGGATTGTTTTTAACCCAATTCAAAAGAAAGCTAAACCTTAGGCCTGGGAGTTGGAAGGGTTTACCATTGATCTACATGTACCTTCATCTTCAGGTTTTCTTCAAAGAAGATGGCAGGACTCGAAATTTACACTGGACTACAGGTCCAAGGCTAGTGATTTTAGCATTGGGCCAGGAAACTCATGACCAGACAAATCTGGTTGTCTTGTGTTTTTCAGTTTGATTAGTAATACCCCACTGTGGAATTTATCTTTTATTTCAAAAGATGTTGTTCAATATGTTTTCTTTGAGGGTGGTAAATATCTTTCAATTCTGTTGAGTATCAAAGTACATTTACCCATAAGACAAACGAGATCAATCTTCTCTTAGTGCATGTTTAGTTTACATGTTAAACTGTATAAGGCCTAGATATTTTTTCTCATTTTGACACTGATCTTGTTAAAACAAAGCTGGTCAAATAAAGATTTTGAGCAATAAGCCATTCGGTCTTGTGGATTTTTCCCCCGAATTCGAGCATTATTGGCAAGAAGATCCAAATTTTTAGATTTCCATTTGAGGCAAAGTAGTAGAGAGTCTGTATAAACCCTCATGCACGTAACACCATATTCCGGGGTTGTCATGTTCAGACTATTAGGACGCCTCTCCTCGCTTTTTTCAGGTTTGTCGTTTCTTTTTTTATAAATCACATGCCTAAAATCAGGTGTGTGATTTCTCAGGATATTTCCTGATTTCAGAATCTTTTTTTGTTTGTTTAAATCTCCTTGAGCCTTCAAATTGTCTTGAGAGAAGTAAAGCAATCATCACAGGGAGTAAGAAATAGTGCACATTGTGTCGAAACCTGTAGTTGTGTCTGTCTGTTGATGCACTGAGTCTGTAAGCTTCTTGAAATGTAACATCTGGGTCTAGAATAAGAGGGAACCTGGGACAGCGGGCCATTTTTCAGGAATTTTCTCGTGCGTCAAATCTCATCCCTGCTAAATACTGGTACTACGCCATGTCTCTATGATGCTCAATCACTACTGAGCAGCTACCTGTTTTCTTTTTCTTCAAGCTTTTTCTTGGGAAACATTCAAGATGTCAAGGAGTACATTGCGAAGGACAAGTTAATTGAAGACGCCGTGAAGGACTGGTGAGTTCTGTAAAAAGAAAACAAAGACACAAACAACTATTTCTGTGGTATTCATAATTTGTAGCTTTATACCGAATGCTGATTTTGTTTTTTCTTTTGCCTCCAGGGGAGACCAGTTTGGCGATGTGATTGTGTTTTGGTTTCTGCATAGGTGCATTGTGTATTTCTTTGATGCTCAGGCTATTAAGGTATGCACCCAGAATGACAATGCTTTTTGTCTTTCTGTCTAGATAATAGTAATAATAACAAAACTTATAATTCACACATATCTACCCTTAGGACACTTAAGGCCCCTACAAGATTACAATACAAAAACTTACAAAACCATACATGGAAAATTACAATGAGACTGCAATTGCAATTAGAGAGAAAAGGCTAGAGACATCAAATGTGTTTTGAGTTGAGATTTAAAAGTACTTAAGGACCTATGTGCAGCGGTAACGTATTCCACAAATGAGGAGCAGCTGTAGCAAATACCTTGTCCCCCAACTCCTTTTGGAGCGAGGCTCAAAAAGTTTAGGGACTCTAGATGATTGTTGACCAGGACGAGTGACAGAGAGAGAATGAAAGAGGCAAGAAATGTTGCCATGGGGCCAGGACCTAAGCCATTGAGGGCACGATACGCTGTTGAGGGCATGGAAAAATATTGTAAGAACTTTGTTCTCAAAGAGGAAGCCAACAAAGCAATACAGAGTTCCTGATAAAAAAACCTCCATCTGTACTGGCAACTTGGGTTTTGGCTTTGATCTGCATCAAGCATTCTAACTTTTCAGGCAGCCAAGTGGTTCTCAAACCAATCATGAGTGTAATTTGATAAACTCCTGTAAGCCGCCCGTGGTATTTACGCAAAACACATATATGTGCATTCAAAAATTATATAACTGCTCTTAAAGATGGCTAACTTCACACAGTGCCCATTACAAATGAGGATTCAAGGCATCTACAGAAATAGAAGATTGATCCCTTATTATTTTTTGAATAGGACATACTTGTGACGGGTAGTCTAATATACCCGAAAGGTTGGACCTATGATGGCGTTGCTACGATCTATGGTGCACGATTTCTTGGCCATGGGCTTGTGACGGAGCAAGATCATGCGTTGTGGGCGAAACGGCGGGAAATATTCAACCCTGCATTCAGTCGAAGGTAAAACTATTAAATGTTGGGATCACAAAATAGCTTAGCACAGAGCAGCTCAGTGTCCACTTTTATAAAACTGCTAATCACAGACAAATCTTGCTTAACAGAAACAAGTTATCAACCAAACTACCATTAGTGTATACAGTTTGTCACTGGTTCCCTGCTAATTTTTGCTGAGCAGAAAACATTGCTAAGCACTATTTTCTGCTTAACAGCATCATCAAATTAAGCTCATACAATGTTCCATCTGTGACTGATATCCAATGCATTTTTGCTTAGCAGAATACATTTTACTCATAATTTTCTGTTGAAAATGTTCATCCCAACAGCTACCTGAAGACTTGCATTAGTCAGTTCAATGCAAGCTCAGACCTGCTGGTAGAGCACCTTGGTGCTAGTGCAAATGGCAAAAAGAATGTGCATCTCTTGGACCAGCTGAACAAGGCAACCATTGACATCATCGCAAAGGTACGCATTTCAGATCTCATAATATGCATCCAGCTTTGATCTTAAAGCTGGTGGTCAAAATTGCTTACTGTCAAAAGGCAGTATACGCATTTTATGTGACCCAAGGTATACTGAAATAACAAACCGGTAAAAATGAGTGCTCAATTGGTCATCGGTTCGCAAGAAATTATTGAAAAACTACAGGTTGTGATTTTAACTTTTTTCAAACATTGTTTGCATGTCAAGCAAAGATATTTCAACGGAAGTATTCCACCAAGACTATCTTTATATGTAAGTTATGTAAGAAAGTATGCAAACATTTCAGGGATGAGAACTTTCAGACTTCTTAACTGAATTCTGACTTTTTGGGGTCTTTTTGGGGGTCTTGATTTCCAAAGACCCCCTTACCCAACGCGAAATGCACCTCCTCAATGCGTGTCTACCATTTCCATCATTTTGAGGGTCAAATCTTTTGTGCATATGTTTGTGCTTGATTTTGACTCCCAAAATGGCGGACAAGATAGGTGCGTGTGAGTGCGCTGCGCGTTGTGCAGGGGGTCAATAAGTTATATCAACTAGTCACTGAATCACAATTTTTTTGATATGCAATTCATAACCGTACATGTTTAACCAATGTTTGTACAAGAGAGATTGACTGCTAACAGCTAAGCATTTATATCCCCTTGTGTGAGCTTTGCCAAGTTTCCTTGTTGGAGAAAACATCTAAATAAACAAACAAACATGGTGCACTGCAACTTTAAACTAGCATTGATACTCTAACTCACAAATTACTCCAATGTTTTCACCTTTTCGCTTCTCTACTTTTGTCTTGTCAGGTTGCCTTCGGATCCAACTTCCATCAGTTTGATCCTGAGAAGATAACATCATTCAATGAGGAGTTCAACATTGCCCTGAGAGGCTTGAAAACGCAGTTTGAAAAGCCATGGAATAAGGTACATAAACTAATAACACTTGGTCCTTAATGATTTCATGATGTGTCCTTGCCGAGCGGTCAAGTGCACCAGACTAAAGCCCTGGTGTTTCTGATCAGCAGAGTGTGGGTTCGTGTCCCAGTCATGGCACTTTACCATACTTGCTTTTGTTCTTCTGATGAAAAATGAAGCCATGGGTCTCGTGCACTAGGATTGGTACACGTAGTGCATGTAAAAGGACCCAGAAAACACTTATTGTGGAACAGTAGGGGTTGACCCCGGTGTTTCTGGTTCACGGATGCTTCCTCCTGTACAATCGCCACAGGCTGCACATCAAGGCGGAACTGCATCGACTTTCGACCCTAAGCATTAGACGTTTGAAAGTTACATTTGCCAGTAACTGATAACTGATATTTGTGCTGGGCAGGAGGAATTACATAATCGTATTGACAACATGGAAGCTAATATCAATGAAACTACAGAAATTCAGAGTAAGCGTATTAAGATGGAATACCTTGATCTACTTGTATCCAAGATGTAAAGGCAGAGAAAGTCATTGCGGATCAGGCAGACCAATTTTTACAAACTGGAACGGTTCTCCCGCAGGAATAATCTGAAATTTATTGGTCTGCCAAAAACGAACGGAGTAAAAGCATTGGCAAAGAACCTACTGAGCGACAAGTTGGACATGGCCAACATTAGGTTAGAAAGAGCTCACCATGATGGCCCTAAATTTGGATGGGAAGCCCCAACATCTACTGATGAAGCTTAAGTGCCACCAGTATAGGGTCTGGGTCCTACAGCGCCAATGCCAAGTCTTGTCCAGTAAAACATTCCACTGCACAGATGACCTGACCAAGATCAACCTCAACAAAAAACTGAGTCGGTCTGGGCAAGCTGCCAAGGCCTACCAGGAGGGCACCAAGTACCGTTCTGTGGCTGGTAAACGGAGAGGTAAAGGTGGCTCTCTTGCTTGCTCTTCAGCCAAGCCTGCCATAAATCACCAGTACCCATCGTTGTTTCTGCTGCTCATCGCCTGAAAACACTCATTCGCCTTCAGTTGCTTCATGTCTCATCTTTCACTCTGTGCTTGCTTCAGTGAAACTTTTATTTTATTATATTTGCTGGCTTACCTGACTGATAATGCTCATTCTCTGTGTAATATTAATATATTATTTACTTTTATTAGTCACATTTATTACATTGATTTGCTTTTCTTTCTTTTTTTTTCTTCTTTTTTTTTTCAATCAGGGCCCAGTTTTGCACATGCCACGGACAATGCACGAAATTAAAGTTTCCTGTTCATGTAACATGCACATTTGTTTATACATGGCGAATGCTTGTGAGATAATGTCAGGATCCTGGTAGGGATTCATTTTATGTATTTAAATTCCCACTTATTATTAGCAGATTTTTTTTTTGCAACACCTTTACTGAAAGTTTGTTAAAATGGTGTAACTTTTAAACTTTTTGTCTTGTTTACTTTTAGTATAACCCATCCAAAGTGGAGCGCGATTATCGTGCAAAAGTCCGCCACGCCATTGGTGTCTTGCGAGAAACTGGACGAGAGATCATAGCCAATCAGATCAATGCTCTTGGGCGCGGGGAGCAGCTGGGTAACAACATCCTGGCGTTCATCCTTCAAGCGTCTCAAGCGACTCCTTCGGGATCTCTAGACATGGATGAGATGGTAGATGAGTTCACAACTTTCTTCCTTGCTGGTAAGGATATCAAGACTGGGTGACCAGCCGGCTGGACTAGCTGGGTAGTCACTTCACTAGCCCATCAGCTTTTTCAATAATTGGAAGAAAAAAATAGAGAATTTGCTTGGTCCTCGGTTATTTCAAGTATCATTAGGCCAGCAGACATGGCAGATAAGCTGTTAATTGTTAAGGGTGATCGATGGATATCGTTTTATTATAATATATTTCTGGAAATGAAACCAAGGATGCCTCATAAGTGAACTTAATCACTGTAGCTCACAAGCCTGAGGTAACCTGTAAGCCAGGGTGCTTGCTATGTGAACCAGAAACACCGGGGTTAACCACTACTCTTCCACAATAAGTGTTTTGGGTTCTTTTATATGAACTACAAATCCCAGTACATGGGACCTATGGCTTAATGCCCCATCAATTATGGTATTGCTGAAGGACACAAGTGCCATAACTGGGACATGAGCCCACACTCTGCTGATCAGAAACACCAGAGCTTGAGTATGGTGCTCTTAACCACTCGGCTACAACTTGCCACTATGTGACCTCCCATTTAGTTGTTGACATCCTGGCTCTGACCAGTTACAATTTATTTATTTATTGACTTATGCTGTAAAAAACATTAGAATACTCACACTTTGAACAATAATCAGAGCAACAATTTCAAAAAATGAAAACAAACATTGAACGCAAAACAAACGGCAGCCCAGGGATTGCCTAAAAAAGATTGGATATTGGAACAGTCAAAAGACAAATAAAAAACACAGATATGATACTTGTACAAATTTTGTAAAAACATTTCTTAATGGTAGGGTCATAGATTGGTAACTGCTCCAAAAAGTAATGACCATAAAAAATTACTCTGTAAGAAACACTTGCAGCTGTTGATAGAAGAAACTTTTTTGAGAAAGGATTACCTTTGAATATGGTTTGTTTTTTTTACTCAAAATCACTTGAATCTGAGTCACAATTCATGCTTGAATCATTTCTAAGATTTCTGTAAGTTGGTGTCCATTTGCGAATGCTGCCACCAGAGATATGGTAGGTACCCGCTGTCACCTCGCTAAACAGGGTTGGATTCAGCATTCTTGTTAAAATACTGTGACAGTTTTTTGCTGCTTTTCCAGCAAGTATACACTGTATGTGACTTTTTTTGTATTTTTCCTTTATAATTTTACTTCTAAATCAGCGTTACATTGACAAAAACCAATCTATGACCCTACCTTTAAAAAACTTAGTGAACAGAAGATGAAACTTGGGGCTAAAGACTCAATGAGGCATTATGATTGTACATGTAGGAAGGAAGAGAAAGATTTAAAAAACATTGAAGGAGGGTTGTTAGATTAAATCTTGAGATCTGTAGATTCTCCCAATCTGGGGAGGGAAATTAGCAAATGGGAATTTTGGAAATGCGTAAAAGCCTAAAACCACTGACAGATGCAACTTTACCAGGCATATCTCAGAGCTGCCAACTCTCCCTGATTCTGCAGAGAGTTCACTGAAAAATAAACCAACCTTTCCATGTTCTGATGCACAAATTTGAAAATCTCCCTGATTGTATAAACTTTCTCCCTATTATGTTGAATGTAAAATTCTAAATATCTCTCTGATTGTTGTACAAAATCTCTCTGATTACAAGATGCAAGTGTTGGCAGCTCTGGTATCTGCCTCTACTTACCATCCCATAGTCTCCTGTTGCAGTCAACAAACTTGACTTCTTCTCCTTCCTCTGTCAGGTCAAGAGACAACTGCTAACCTGTTGGCCTCAACGATGATACACCTCTGTCAGAATCCAGAAGTCATGTACAGGTAAATAGCGGCATTTTTGTGTATTATTTTGTTGCCTGCCAGATAGGATTTGATCACAAACATATCTTGCTTGCATCCTGTTCCACCCTGTAATCAACACACTATAATTTTTTTGTACTTTGCCCAATAAACCATTTGTGAGTTAGATTGCTTGTTCGAACCCTTTGGCATAG
>CM021526.1:12406998-12420227 GCA_010994315.2 Pisaster ochraceus | reverse complement strand
AAGTTTAAAAAAAAATTGATGGAAAAAGTTATCTGCCTTTTTCTGTCCATTTTAAATTGAAATTTGAGAGTAATTAGAATATTGATATTCGAAAATAACTCTGCTAGGGTCAAAACTTCAGGCCACTATGTTTTGCCAATACTAATAATACTAACCAGCTAAAACTTTTTCAGTACAAGCCTGCATTTCTATTTCTAAAAACAATAACAACCTTTGGAAAAACTGCTACTCTGACTGTAGAAAGACGCAAATTTGTACAAATGTGACAAAAGCTCAAAACTGCTTTGTCTGATTTTTGGTCGATTTGACTCAAAAATTTAGATTTAGATTGGAAATAGTTATTTTCATTGATTCAAGAAAAATATAAGCTTACTATCTTTATCCCAGTCAGTTTTCCTTGTGGTTTATTACTTGATATTTGAAATCAAAAAGTCATAACCCCTTTTCAGGGGATCCCTGGCTGCCGCTTTCCAGGTTGTATCAGAAACTTGAGTGTGACCCCTGGCCACACGGCAGTTGACGGTTGAATAGCTTCTGACTGGCACCCTTGACCAAAGATATTGACAAAACAGGGAGACCGCCAACATAGGGCTAGATGGCTCAGTTAGTAGAGTGTCGGCACGTTTATCTGGAGGTTCAAATCATATAAATTATATAAAATTATCTTTGAACAGATCGAGGCTCGGGTTCTCCTGGCTAAGCTTCTCCAGCATTTCAACTTTAGTCTGGTTCCTGGACAGTCCCTGGGGTACACTGTGGAGACAACAATGAAACCCAAAGCTGGGTGTCAGGTTTACCTCACCCCGGCCACCTCAAACCAACAGTAGATCCTACCTTTCTTTGCAGGTGAATTATAGAGCAGGAACTAAGGTAAACGGAAAACATATTTGGCACAAAGTTTAGAGATGCTGATTTTAGCAGGACTCAAGTATTTTTCTCATAAAACTTTCTGCTGGTACAGATGTCATGTGTACCGATTTGGCACCCTGTCTGTTTTTACTACAATATTTGGAGCTTATAAAATGGTGTACATGTAGATTTCACCAGATTTTGAAGCTTTTTGTAAAGTAGCCAGTAGAGTTTTTGTAGCTCTACTTGCTAGCTTTTGCTCTTAATTCTTTCTATTCTTGTTTGACACTTCCTAAGATTTACAAGCATACCGGAACAAGGGTATAATTTTAGGGGGGAAAAAAGGGGTACACCATGATTTAAAGGGGTGGGACTTCTGCCCCCAAAAAGCATAGTTTGCGTTTGCATTTCTCTTAAACAAGCCTTTTTTCAGTGCTGTTGTAATGTCATTTACTTTTTTTTTTAAAGATAAGTTGATGTTAGTATAAAAACAAATATAGATTTCAAATGCCGCCCCCCCCCCAAACAGTTATTCCTCTGGTTATAAAGCAAGTCTTATACTTTCTATTTTCTATTTTTTAAATCAATTTGATTTGCGTACTGTACTTATTTTGTTCTACTACTTAATATTCACACTCGTAGCTCTTAAGCAAGACACTTGACCATTATAGCTTCATCCTTCAGATGGGACAGAAAGCCAGAGGTCCCGTGTGTGATGCATGTAAAAGGACCCAGTTACACTTCTCGTTAAGAGAAGAGGCTTACAGTGGTGTTTCTGGCAGTGGCTGCTGAATAGCGCCTCAGCACCTTGTAAGGTGTTATGTAAACAGGTCTCATAATTCAACATTTTTAAAAGCATGTCTTTAAAAAATAAAAGTAAGCTTTTTGAGATGCTCGTAGATAAATTGTATTTTTATTTTGTATTTATGGGTTATAAGATAGGATTTTGATTTATTTTCTCGTCAGTATATTTGTTTACATGTGTGTATTTGAAAATGCATATAAATAATGGAATTCATGCACAATTTTTACTATGTATAATCTATATTAACAAAATAAAGATGATTTATTTTTCCAAATTGATTTTTTACAATATTTCCATTTATATAAGTATCTTTGTATGAAGAGTTTTATTACAGGAATATCCACGATCAGGGTTCAAACTTATTAAATTAATAAAGGAAACTAAATTTTGAGTAAACTAAAAAGAGAAGAAAGGTAGCTTTGCATTCCAGTGATTAATCATTCTGATTTAGTGGACACTTTGCATTAGCCGCCATCGCTGAGCTCAAAGGATAAAATTATAATGCGTGTTTTCACCGCGCACCACTCTCAGGTCTTCATTGACCTCAGTGAGGGCACTGTTTGGGCTTGTGACAGTGTAACAACAGCAATCTATACCGGTAACTTGATACATTTGTATGTATTTCTCTAAATTGGGTATAGAGCTTGTGGTAGCACTTAGCATAATACATTTGGTTTTATTGAATGATATTTTGATCAGCACAATGTGAAACATTTTTCATGGCACATTTTAGATTAGTATCCACAACAATACCTCCAAATAGCCAAAATTTTTGTGTGAGATAGTCAAAAAAATAGTGGAATAGTTTGAAGTTATGATAGTAGTTTTGCACACAGGGTATTTGATTTGTGTTTTTGTTTCCTCCTTTTTTATTAATATTTTTAAAATACATTTCGTTATTATAGGCTGTGTATGTCAATGAGATAATATCCAGGTATCATAATGTTTTACTTGACATGTACACTGTACTTAACTATATATTTGATATAAATTGCTGGTTTTGTCGTGTTTGTAGTTTCTTACTAAAACATAGCCTTATACTACACATTCTTATCGCGTGAATTGCCACCATTTTACCACGTAATTAAATTTATGCACAAAGTCACATAATTAAAAAATATATATTTCACTTGGGTTTTTCATATTTACCCAGCAGAATTGTACTAACAGGGAGTATTTTAGAACAATAAAAAAGTATTTCATAATATTCAAAACTATGTTGTTTAATTTATTTAATAGCTTCTAATATATTGTTAAATATTGGCCAAGAGAAAGATTGTGTCAAAAGAATGTGTGTTGAATGAAGAAGTAGTCTGGCAAAAGTGGTGGTTCTAAAAACAAAAACAATGTCGTTGACATTTCTGTATACATGGTGCTGTATACATGTATGGTGTATTCAGTGGTGGCCATAATCATAAACCTTAAAAAATTAAACTCTTCTTAAAGGGGCAGTTAAAACAGCAATTGAAGAAGTACAATATTCAATTAATAATAATAATAATAATAATAATACGAGACATTTATATGGCACATAATGCAGGAGCCTATATGCTCAACACATTATAAAACAATGAACAAATAATAAAAGCAATTGTTACAAATCGAAAGATTCATACAAATGGGTCTTTAAAGGTCCCTTGAAAATATGAAGAGAGTCAGCTTGGCGAATAAGAAGAGGTGAGTCGTTCCATAAGGAAGGTGTAATGAAGTGGAAGGCTCTTTGACCATAGAATTGCAATTGACTTTATTGTCCCCAGCGAGAAACTCATTGCTGCATTTACACCAATAAGTAATGACTACACAAACCAATTTGAATAATGTCTTAATTTACCATTACAGTACATCAATTCCACAAAAAGTAATAACAGGGTGTTTAAAAGCTGACAGTCCAAAAACAAATTGCTTGTGCTGAGAGTACATTCAAAATTGCTCGTGAGTATATATACAGCCCATGTTGGTCTTGGTAAGGGTCAGATCAAAAAAAAATACGCAATTGGATGGAAAATGAGGAACATTTGGCGGCATATTTTTATACGGATTTTGTATTTATTTATTTATTTTAATTAGTTGATTATATTTCACATGAAAGTTGTGCTCAATTTGTTGGCATTTTTTTTTAAGGGCTAGCGTAAAGCCTCTGCCGTGACAACAAAAGTAAAAAAAGTGACGGGACGGAATGAAGCAATGATAGAACGTACTTTGCGTGCAATACTGATTGTCATCAAATTTATTGAGAGGTTAACAACAATTTTCATGCCAATACAAAGAACAGCTATTGCCCTTGTTACTGTCACGGATGTATCCTTTTTGCAGATTAAACAAAAACAACTTAATTACTAAACAAACGGTTGTGTATCGGGACGGAAAAGTGCAGGACAGAAAATGTGTGAATGCCTGATTTAAATCTTTAAAAGGTTTTGTCGGTAGGATAAACTTTTCTCTAAAAGATTTTGCCATCAATATTCAAGGCTAATCACAACACTAACTTATCGAATGAACATTATGCTACATCATAATCTCAAAACCTGGGGATCGCCTGCGTTTCGGGAAAATCCCGAGGGCGTCTGTCGTCGCCGCCTCACGGCTCTGCCGCCGAAGACGTCAATGTAAACAACAACAGATGAAGGCAACAGCAACTTTGAAACCAGACGACACAAACTCGTTCCTAAAGATGGCCAGGATGACTCAGAGTTGAACCTAATCCACTGTGACTAGAAAGCCCCCCCCCCCCCAAAAAAAGCAATATTTATAAAGCAGTTTGAATCTTTAAAAAATATGGAAATAAATACATTGATCATCAAAATTAATGATAGGCCTTTGTCTTTGTTTCTAAACCACTGTACATGTACATGCATCCCAGCCCACAACGAAAGCAATATCACCGCCCATCCACAGTATTTCAACAAAAATGTACTTATATGAACCCCGACAAAATCTCATGCGTCAAGTAGGGGCTCTACAGTTTTGGTTTTGTTGTTTTGTTTTTTGGCATTCCCTACTACATTAGAAGAGGTTGTTGTTGGCTGTTGCAGTTAGAAGAAGGTAACACATGATGCCGCGTTGATCCAGCTGTAGACATTAGCCGTAATCACCCAATCCAGGGTCCCACCCAAAAACACAAAAGCCTTGTACTATTGATATGCAGATTCGGTCTTGGAAACCAACCAGCAACCTGACGCTGTGTATAGAAAACGGAAATGTGTACGCAAAGTATTGACGGGTGTTCAGCATGGAACAACTTCCCTGTGAGGATTTCCACATCTGACTGCCACTTTCTGAGGGATTGATTTTTACTTTAGCTGAGTTTTGATGGATATTGGTTGATATATAGTTTCCTTTTATAAATACACTTGTTAAGGATCTGAAAAGCTTATTACTGACAGTTTGAAAAGAAAAATCCAAGTGAACATTTACGTCGCATGGCCGGAACTCTCGCGCCCTCTTGCCCTAGGCTAGACGAACAAATGGCGTTTAGAGCCAGGGTCGCAATGACCAACGTACCGTAGAACCCGAATGGCATACCTTCTATGACTTGGACACTCTTTAATAGTTCAAAGTGTCAGTCCATACATTCTTTCAATTTTTCTGGATATTTTGGGATGCAAAGGAGAGAGTGGCAGTCAGAAAACGGTGAACTGGGACACACATGACAGTACACAAGTAAGTGACAGAGAATTTGCCGTCATTAGTTTCAGCATGGAGCTCCATGGTTTCAGCAAGACTTCGCTTCAGGTGACAGCAGAATGAGGACACAACTCCATTCTCACATCATAATTTGTATCCTTTTGAAAAATTTGTTTCGACATATGAACTTATTCCGAAGGATTTTTGGCAGATGAATGATACATGTCCTGAAACAATAAAGTTTTGTTTTAAAAATAACCAGTATACTATAATGAGTGTTTGAATGGCTATTGTTACTGTTATTTATTACCCACCGCTAATATAAAGGTTTCAAACTGCCTTTAAAAAAGCTACCTAGCAAGCTCAGTATGGCCTATGAAGTAGGAAATCTACCTTAGAATGGCAAAGGTTGTGGGTTCAATTCCCAACCAAGTGATATACCTGTGGATTTAGTCACAGATGACTGAGGAAAGAACGGTGCAATAACACACATCTATGAATGGGTAAAACACAATTGAAATAATAATGACGTCAATCATATTTGCCCATGACCTACTTTTTATGATATTCTAGTTATTCAGAATGTGTTTACTCAACACTAACATACGTGACAATTAAAAACTAGTACGTCAGTGTCAATGCTTAAAGGACCTACTTGAACCCTTTTTTTGTACCGAGGAATACATGCTGCGATCACTGGTCAGAAAAGACACACCCCAGTTACTATTTTTTTTGCCTGGCAAAGAGACGTGAACATCAACAAATCTTCTTTTCGAAATATGTCCCAAACTAAACTACAACTGAAATTATAAATAGCTATATAATGGTTATTTGGAGAGTTGGAACATTGGAACAAAATGTCTTTATTTTATGAAGCAGGATAGTGCACAATCCAAGTAATTGAAATGCACACAAAATTAAAAGAAAAAATCAGACAATAGTTTTTAGTGAGTGTCAAGTAAATTTAAGCCAGAGCAATTTGGAGTAATTCATTTTTTAAATGAAAGTTGATCCACTTTAACGTTATTACAAACTTTGAGCACAAGGACAACACTGGTAATTGTCTAGGACCAATACCCCCCTTTTATGCGACTCGACATGTACATGAAGCAAGAAACCTGTGAGTGTTTAAGCTTAGTCTATTATCGTAGTCATAAGAAAATTTAAAAAATTGTAGATGGCCTGACAGTTCTACCAGCAGAGTCTTTCTCGTGTGAGACTCTGCTAGGGTCGAAACATCAGGCCTTTAACTATTTTCACATTTATACCATAGGTCCTTTGGTTGGTAAGCAGTCTGCAACAGCTAATTCTGTTATCTCATAATGAAACAGTGAAAACACCCTCACATATTTTCACTTTTTTTTCAAGCATTCAGTCTTGGACTCAGAAAATCGAAAATAATTGTTTTATTCATTTTCCAAAAACTGTAACATTTCAAGCAATAATATTCCAAGGAAAGTTGTTGACCATTACCATTTTTAAACCATGTAAGTCATGTGCTATTCTGTGCAAATTTGTGGAGATACTATAAAAAAAGAAATCTTTTTGCATGTCTGTGATAACTAGTTGTAGTATGAGGCAAATAACTTGATTTAAGTTATTAATTTTAACCAAATGTTATTGTTGATCAACCAACTCAAAAGATCAAATCTAATTATTTTCCTCATTTTTCAAAACCTAACATTTCCAGCAATAAATATTCAAGGGAAGTTGTTGACCAATGCCATCTTTAGACCATGTAAGTCATGTGCAAATCCATTCATGAACATTTGTGGAAGTAACATATATTTGCCTATCCTGATAGCTAGTTGAAGTCTGAGGCAAACTGTTTTAAGTTGGTATTAATTTTAATCAATTTTTTACATTAACCAAAACATTTTCTTTTAAGGGTTAGTAAAAATCATCACCTCATCGAAAAGCACCACACCATGCTAGGCCATGCCCAAGGCGACTGGCTCTTTCAAACAGTTGGTCCAGTTTTCAATTTGGAAAACCCTGATAGTTCCTACTTATCATTTGAAACTTGTGGAATTACAATAGTTTGCTGCGCACCCTGGATTTCATTTTTAAGCAGAAATGGACCGTCAGAAACCCTGCCTATTACATTTATCTATCATTTGAAACTTGTGGAAGTACAATAGTTTGCTGAACACTCTGGTTTTAAAGTTAAGCAGAAATGGACCAGTAGAAACCCTGCCTTTATAATACCTAACTATCATTGAAAACTCATGGAAGTACAATAGTTTGCTTAGCACTTTGGTTTATAATTTTAAGCACAAGTTGACAGTCAGAAACTCTGTTTCTAATACCTATCTACCATCTAAAACTTGTGGAAGTACAATAGTTTGCTGAATACCTTGGATTTTATTTTGAAACAGAAGTTGACAGTCAGAAACCCTGCCTGTAATACCTAATCTACCATCTGAAACTTGTGGAAGTACAGGTAGTTTGGTAAGCGTCCTGGTTTTAATTTTTAAACTGAAATGGACCATCAGGACACTGCCTGTAATACTGTGACAAACCTGTGACAATAGTTTGCTGAGCAACCTGAGCTGGTTTTCATTTTTAAGTGGAAGTGAACCATCAGAAGGAAGCTCTGCCTGTACTGTGGTGCCTAATTGTCAGTTCTTTTAAGGAGGAAGAAGGAGTGCCCTTGTTTTGGAAAAAGTGATTTGGTGTTATAAAAGTGTTATAGGATGAACATACACCCACCCAAATGTCAACTTCACAAGGTTTTTCTAAAAGCTAGGCCTTTAGAATGTTACCACCTTTGGGAAAAAAAGCTATTTCCTCTTTTGTGGATTTACACTAGTAGGCATGCATTTATTTTCATTAGTTAAGGCACAACAGACCTGTCAGGTCAGGTGCTTAGATCAGCTTCTGCTAATGGTATTCTGTAATCCGTTACAACCTGTTGCAGAGTGGGGGGGAGGGGGGGCTGCATTGTGTACTAGGATTGGTAGTGCATGTAAAAGGACCCAGAACACTTAGCCTGGAAGTAGACGGAGGGAAAACTCAACTCCATACAAGTATTTGTATCACCACACCATAAAGATTGATATTGGAAAACTGTCTAAACATGCAAAAATAGCACAGGATACTGGTTGTATACTACATACTGCAGGATGTATTCAGTCAGTATTGCCATTAGCTTATGAGAGGGAAAAATATAGCACGTGAAAAAGGTTAAGTTTTGGCTGAAAATTTGTTTTACTTGTGACACCACCAGCCCCACATACATTGATGTACAATTTAAACATGAAAAGAAGCTCTTGTTACTTTACATTTCATGGTAACTGATTCTATGACAGTTTCCCAGTCCATGTTTTGTCATATTCTGTGCATTATTGAGGAGTGAGAACTGCTGGGTGCCTAGAAAAGTTTGAATACTTGACTCAGCTCAAAGCCACACCCAAAGTTGCACGTAAAGATGGTGATGATTTGGGAAAACTATCATAAACATTGAACTTACCGAAGGTGTTTGTAAACACGTAAACACTATGAACACAATCATGATCATAGGTGGGTGAACGAAAGAACATGGTCAAACGGAGTTTGGTATTGCATGATGAGAGACTGATGTGTGATGAGATGTGCGTGTGGGTGTCAAAATAAAACCTGTAGCCTTTTTTGTCTCACCAAAAGTGCTGTAGCTTGGAAGGTAAAAGGCTTGGGTGCAAATACAATCAAATGCTGGAAAAATTCATTGATTACCACGGCACCATCGCCCCAAGCCTACCATAAGCTTAATTTGTACACCAGCAGCTTGTCAGGTTCTTCCATTGAACACATTGAATTGGTTCTGAGTTCAACTCCTGTCTTAACTTTTTATTCTTTCCTTGAACGAAAAACTCTATAACTTTTAGTATCAAATGGTGGTTTTTTTTTCAGTTTTTGTTTTTTGTGCTTCAGCGACCTACATATGTAGATTCTGTAAAACCTTTGAGTCTGAAAACCCTGTCTTTAATACCTATCTATCATTATAATGTACAATAGTACAATAAGTTTGCTGGGCACCTTGGTTTTAATTTTTAAGCAAAAATGGACACCAGTAACCCTGTCTATAATACCTATATCTCATTTAAAACTTGTGGAAGTACAATAGTTACCTGAGCGCTCAGGTTTTCATTCTTATGTGGAAGTGGACTGCCAGAAACGCTGCCTATACTAGTACCTAATAGTCAGTTATTATTAGGGGGAAGAAAGAGTGTTCTTGTTTTGAAAAAAGGGGTTTTGTTTTTATAAAATGCTTTGGAATATGTATTTACGTGGCAGTTTTCATGAATTAATTGGTGAGGAACAATGACCAAGTACTTTTTTTGCATGTTCAGTGGTAGAGTTTTAGAAATAAATGTTAATGTTGATTGATCAGTGTTTACAGTTACATGCTAACCAGCCTTTCAACTGATGTCTACCAAAATATAACAAACATTTGAGGTGACTTTCAGATGAGAAGTTGTTATATCAATTGCCACAATCAAAATAAGGTCAACATTACACAAGTGAGAACAAAACAAATCTATGGCATGTGTATGGAAACCAAGAGGGCTCAGATTTAAACTAATTTCCCAAAGCATCAATGTGTCACCCTTTAAGAAGTTCCTTTAATTTAGAAGTTAGAAAAAAGTATAATATAGACACTCCATTGTTTCGATATTTGTGGGCAGTTATTATTTAGTCAAATTGCCTTAAAAAAAAAAAAAATAGAAGAAAATTTCCCTTTTTTTTTTAAAGTAAGTCGAAAGCCTGCCAGGCAAGAAAAACTAACTTAACTTAATACAATTATGTGAATCTCATATTGATTTAAGCATAACATACACCCCCCAAAAAAATAAAAAATAAATAAAAAATAAAATAAATGAAATAAAATAAAATAATAAATAAATCAATCAATCACTCAAATAAAAATGAATAAATAAATAAATAAATAAATAAATAACAAATAAATAAATAAATAAATAAAATTAAAAAATTGAAAAAATTAAAGGGTTTTTATCAACTCAGCTGAAACAAACCTGTTTGTGTCTATCACTGTTCTGTTTGTGGAGGAACAAAACCAACAATGTTGATATCATTTGGCTTTATGGTGCCTGTTTTTGCTAAACTTGTTTCGAAATTGCTCCAATACTTTGTTTCTGTTTCTTAAAGCTACTTCTTAATTTTATTGAGTTTCTGTCAGGAAGAGAATCAAAAGGAGTAAAAAACCAAGTGTCACTTTGGATGGATGTGGTTGCCGGTGGGGACTTACTGGCCACAGCCCCCTCCCCCCTTCCCACGAGGATCCTGCCACTGGTGGGCATTTCCAAGAACTGGTCTGAGCATGAAACCACAGGAGGATGCTGAAGAGTTTCTTCTGTGAAGGTACAGGGAAATTTGTTTATAAAAAATCTTTTTTGAACATCTGGGTTATGATCCATTTTTGGTCTCCCATTCTCGGTTTGCAAACTTGTAATATAAAGTCTGAATATGACTTCTTGTGACAGCTGTACTTTCAGATCGTACTCAATTTATTGAGTAATTACTCAATTAGGCATTGAGACATTACTCACATTACTCATTGAGGCTTTACTCAATGAGGCATTACTCTAGGGAAATTAAACTTCATTGCTAAGAAAATAAAGCTTGTGATTTTTCATAAGCTTTTGACCTTGTTAAACAAAAATTAACAGTGTATCTTGATTTGGCTGTAGCCCCTATACCCACACTTGAAACTCTTTTTGACTACTATTCTCATCAAGCAGCAGCAGCTTCTTATAATGAATGCGTTTGTGAATCGGAACACGCTACGGTTGCATATTGCACAGCCGGATAAATCTCGCATGTAATCCTGTGCAAACAGGTCGACATTAGTACTTTTGTTCTTATAGGCAGATCTGCGGTCGCAAAATACGAGTATGTAATGATGCTCCGATGAGGTCAGGATATGATGTTATAAGGACCCCTTTCACTGGTCAGACCATGTCTCTGATCCAACCAGATTGTTTTAAGGTCTGGCCTCTAAATGGACATTGCGCACTGGACCAACGGGTCTGGCGAACGTATTTAGCAGTATTTTACCATGGGTGTGGCAGGCGTCATTTTAAAAACAACAATGCTTTTTTGATTATTTTTAAATAATGATTGGACTCAACCAAAGAAATTTCCCTAAAAGGGAGAGGGAAATAACGTGACTGTGTGAATGGCATGAAGCAGTATGTTGAATTTTTTTAAATAGAAAAACTGATTATTTTGGGGTGAAAATATTGGGTGCTGTGTGAATATTTTTAAATAAGTCAAAGTAAGTTTTAAATAAGACTCCTTAATATTTAATCAACTGAAAGCGTGAAATCATTATCAGGGAGCGATTTCGTCAAAAATTTCTAGCAAAATATTTAGACGACGTGATTTGTTTCACTTAATGAGTGGCCACTGATACATTTTGTGTAGCAGTTTGTGAAATCGTTCACTGAATTTATTTTGATATTACTGTTGTAAAATTTGTTATGTTGCAAAGTAATAAAAGTCACACTTTATTAACGGAGGAAATGTGTGACATTAGGTAAAAAAAAAGAACAGTTCAGTTTGAAAATGTTGAAATGGAAAAGCCAGAATTCCAGGATGTTTTGCGACAATGCTTGAACAAAATGCTTTCTTTAATTGTTTAAATCACTCACTGATCCTTGTCATTGGTCACAAATATTAATACAATATAGACTGGGAACTTGTCCACCCCATACTGCTTGTAAAATAATTTCTGAACATTGTTGATGACTCCATGTAGACACCAACCTTGTCCACCATGACACAACCATTTCTCGTTTGGACTAACAGGCAGGACAATTATTTTGGACATGAGGCTGCAAATCCTCAGAAGTATCCTGTAATTATCCGTTTAGGCCTCCTATATTGTGGCAGAATAAAGGATGACACTGACACATGATGCATGTTGCACCAACCAATTGACAAAGATCCATGTGTGTGTGTGGTATAATACTTATAAATAATGTCAGATACAATTAATGGAATATCCTCTAGTCATGATGATTGGAAGTTTGTACAAAAGTTTTACCTGAAGTAACAGAAAGAAAAAAGGTTCCATCATTTTTGCTTTTAAACCATTCCTTATACAGAGTCTATGTAAAGGTTTATCCCCAAATTATTTAAAGAATAAGGTTACAAGCCAAAATACCATTCCACAGGTTTCCTGCTAATGTAGTACATTAGTAAGCGCAGTTTTCTGGTTGAGCATCGCAATGAAATGGAGCCCTGCAGATCATACTTTGACAGTGTTCGTGCTAAGGCAAACTAATTACAGGATGTTCATTCAGATCTTTTCAGCTATGGGAAAGAGGGTTAACATCAGAAGTTAAATAGGTTATGCCCCTCCCCCTTACCCTTTCCCCAACCCTTACTGATCAATCAATTAATGTGGCCTACTAGGAAACCTCTATATCTACATACTGCAATATATTCTGCTGTGTTTCTCCACCGATAAAACAAGTCAGACACGGCTGGCATCTGGACATGTTCTCCATCTTCTTCAGGATGTTCAGGGGAAAGGACAGCATCTCTACTAGACACAGACTGATGAAAGTGTGTATAACCTGAGAAACTTTCAAGGAAATTTGAATAAAATGGCTTGCCAGCTTTCGTTGTCATCATATATGTTACATCAGGGATCTCGGCCAGATTTCAAGCACAGTCCATTAGGCCCTAGGAACTGTCTCATCTTCATTGTAATCAAACATTGATTTACCGAAGGCATCGATATCCACACCTTAGCCTTAGACAGTCAGGAGATGGTACCATTAGAGAGGACGTTTGCTTGAAGTCACATGTGAGAACATTCAAGAAGCAGTGTTGTAACCAAGTCATTTTTTCTCAAGTCAAGTCAAGTCGCAAGTCATCTTACAGAGCTTACAGAGCTTTCCTAAACGGATTGTATGGAAGAATACATTTTTTCTATGCGCAA
>CM021526.1:12370591-12381081 GCA_010994315.2 Pisaster ochraceus | reverse complement strand
GGGGGGGGGGTAAGGAATAAACACCTCGATAGTGTCATATTAACTTCTTTTCTTTTAATTCAAAATCATTAACAGTTCAACCCCTTCAACATAACAGTTCTACTTTTTTTTTGAAATACTTATGAAAAACCGACTGGTACTTCACTATCAGACAGCTGTTATCAGTCTTAAACATTCAAAATAAAAAGGAATCACTCGATTCAACTTAACCGGAAACATACATATTTATACATACAATACGATAAATTGTACACCAAAATCATGATGAATAAACAACATAGAGCCGATCAATAAACAAACATTTACAATAATAAATGTCAAAAGTTTGCTTTTAGAAAAAAGTAGTTTCGATTAATTTTTAAAAGGAAAAAAAACCCCACCCTATCATTTTGGGGGAGTGTCAATGTTAGTGAGGCCCCTTCCTATGAAACTAATCAAATATTTATACGGAAGTAACTTACAATGAACTACCGGATTGTAAAGCGGTAGTTATCTGAATAATTAATGACATATCAAATCATACACGTGAATACCTCATACCAATTGCATTCAAGATGACACATCGATTTACCACAGATCTTCTTTTTACAAAAAGTGAGATATTTTGTAAGGGCTGACAAAACTGCTGCTCCTGTTTGAATCAGGATTAAAGTGCAATACTCGTAGGAGGCAAAACTGCTGTTTTCTACGCGGTTTTGTTTTACCCTCTTTGCGTCAAAATAAAGTACGTCACTTGTAACATTGACAAAAACTGCTGCTCGTGGTCATACTTGGTTTCCTTAAATCAAGATAAAGTACAACACTAGTGATGTTGGCAAAACTTCTGTTACGAGGCGTGTTTTTAATCTCTTTGAATCAATATAAGTACAATAACATGTAACACCTGACGCCATTGAGAAACTGCAGCAGTGCTTCTGGTTACATGTACACATCCCCTTTTGAATCAATAGAAAGTACAATATTACTGATGTTAATTCTGTTAACGCCTGCACCTACACACTTTTTCAATCAGGGAGGTTTTGAAAAGCAACCCAGCCCATCCTATCATTAAAAGGAGGCGGAACATGGATTATGAAAGATAATCATAGTCGATACATTGTATTTCATCAACTATAAAATGGTAATTTTATACATATCTGAATAATTATCAAAAAAGATTATGCAATTGGCAAATTCAACATTCTGCGTACAAGTCGCATACAACTGAAGTACCTCTGCCAGGTAACACAGATATTTTAACATATTCCATATTGTTAATGGTCTTCTTCATTATACAAATATACTGTACACATTTTGCATTTAGTATTTTGGCTTTAATTATAGAATTGGTAAAAACTGTCAAAGAATGAGGTTTACAATTTATACAATAATTGGCTTGCTAAAACATTACAATACTGAAGAATATTGCAGATAGAAAAAATACTTCTGCTCCCATTGCCTGCCACAATTCAATAGAGGGAGCTGTTTGAGTAACGCAAACCTCAATGTATCGCACTCTTACTTCACATGGGGCACACAGCCTTACATACCCCATGAGTGAAGCCCGGACAGGTCCTATGTCAAGAAGCAACCAATATTGGTGTTAGTGTTGTAGTCAAGTACTTTTCATTAAGTCGAGTATCAAATACAGTAGAGTTTTGGGGTGGCTGAGTAGTGCTCTGGTACGAATACTAGGGCTATCGAGTACGGGTACTGTAAAAGTGTACAACTACCGAGTACTCTATAATCTGAGTACAGAGTCTAACAGCCGAGTACCAAGTACATGTACTGGAAAATGACTGCAAAATGAAGTATAAAACATTGATTGTCTTTTGACTTGTTTCTAGAAGACAGTGTGCGCTCGTTATGACTATCTTTTAAACATGAATACATCATAGACAGTTTCAAGTTTACTTTTTTAAACCTTGGTTCGTCTATTCCTTGCATTAACGCACGAATAAGAAAGCAGAAAGGAAAGTGGTGTTTGGTGAGTACTTTAAATCGGAGTCCGAGTCATTTTCATTCGAGTATCGAGTACATGACTTTGAATTTTTGAATACAGGTTATTTTTCAGTTGAGTGTCGATAGACTTCATGTGTGAGTTGTTTGCAAGCCAAGTACGAGTACAAATGCCATCAAAATGGTTCTCAAGTAGCACCTGAGTACCAAGTTCAAGTACCATCAGTACTCGAGTACTACTCGAGTCCAAGTACAGGTACCATCAAATGGTACTCGAGTAGTACTTGAGTGTGAGTATCAAGTACAAGTACTACAACACTGATTGGTGTATAACAGATTAACCAGCATGGGGAATATAACCAGTACGTTACACAGTAGTCATTTGTATGTACTTGACAATGTACATGTAGTGACTAATGAGTCCCCACCATCTTAAATGAGTTGTTGACAACATGAAGTTGTTGACAGCATGAAGCGGTTGACATAATTTCCAAACCAATTCAAAATTCAACACAACAATAAAGACAGCTAGTAAAAACCATACTGAGAAAATCTTGAGCCTTATATTGTGGTCATCCAAAACAAGCCAATTTCCCTTGTTGAAATGCAGGTAATTGCCTCTATGTCCCCCGATGACCCTGGTCATTGCTTTAGTGCCCTTTGAAATGTTTTGAACATTAGAAATTCACATTTCCATCATTAAGGTGCCTTACAAAAGCAAAGTATCAGGCCTGACAAGGAAATGTCCAATTTTCATGTGACATGAATGAAACACAATCCCTTGCAGTTTGGTTTCAGTAGACTGATGAGAAGAAGACCAAGATGCCTCAAGATGAAACAGATTGACAAATCATACTCGGGGTAATGCACTTCATATTTATCCTTCACTTTAATAGATGTAATCATTGCATCTGGGACAAAAAAGATTATTAATATTGAGCTTTACTCTTTCGCTGATGTGTGATCAGTACCCGAGTACCATGGAGGTTTTTAGGGTTACCGGGCGGTACACTCAACTTACATGAATTTGGAAACAAAAGACAGAAACAAAATTTGCCTTTTTTTCTAAACAACTACCAAAACATGATGCAAATCTTCTTTTTTTTCATGGATTAGAATGGAATTAAATAAACTTTCAGATAAAGTGGGCCTCACAGGCCAATAGATTTTTAATCTTATAATTATATCTTTATGTATTTAATTCCACCGTGGTACATTGTGTATTATGTCCTTTAAAACTAGGATATTTGTTAACTATTTTGTCTCCATGTACCACGCTAGTTTAAAACAAAAGATAAAAAATTCATCCACATTTCTGAGATGGCAAAATTATCTATGATGGATGAGCACGTTGTTAAATTTAATTTAAAACAGAAACTTGATGGACCAAAAAAGATGTGCTAATAAAGAACTCAATGTATCAACAAACATATAGCGAAACTCAATCCGCTTTCAATATGCAAAACACCTGCGCAATTTTACTTTTAATTAAATGCGTATCAAAGTTGTAACTATTTATCAGAACAATTAAATTATTACTTCTTTTGGGAGGAAATAATCACTGGTTACCGTAACAAACTTAAGCTGCACACTCTTTTTAGATCATATATTTTGACAACGTGACCATTGCAACGGGAATAAAACTGCAGTGAACACATCATGTTTTAAAAATTGCCCAATTGAAACAGTCATTTCAATAAGCTATTTGGAATGACTTGACTGGTCACAAATTAACACTCAAATTGGATTCCCCAGACTAATAAAGACAAGAGTTGCTTCGTCAAATTGTCCAGGGCAAGGTTTTGTACACCAACCTCCAGATGGGCAAAGCCCGGTACCATTGTGTCATTCAGTATTTTGTATGGGTTTCAAACACTAAAAGGGCTTAGTGGTGAAGTAGACTGTGAACCCAAAGTAAAGGTCGGCTCCAAAGCAATTTGTTGGCTTGATAAAGAGCAATCGCTGCTGAGCAACTTGGTTTTGTTTATTGCTCCGCAAGCGCACAGCAGGAAGGCCTTGGTTATAATTGCACAAAGATAGTATTTTCAAACATTTCTGCAAGTGCAATGCTCGCCCATAATCAATCTCAGATTGTACACATTTTGATTCTGTCTGAGTAAATAACAACACACTGTCTGCCTCCAAACCTGGTTTGGGTTTTTTATATTTTATATTTATTTTTAATTCTTAATTTTTTTAAACCACCTTATCCGGTTACATCAGGCAAAGCAACACAAATCTAGAAGCACTTCTGTACATCTTTGGTGCCTGTTTTGCCTTTCAACTTAGAATTTCAGATGGTAATTCATCCCCAATGATTACTACAGACAGAAGGCTTGGCATTCTTTTGACAGTATACAATTATATTCCCAAATATTAGATTTTTAAATTTTATTTTACTCTCTGTTCCAAACTGATAGTCAGTTACAATCAAACAAAGCGTGCAGCTTCACATTTTCTTAGACACCGAGTATCACCTTGTTCCTTTGGTCTCCTCAAATAAGCCCTCTACTGTGACTTTATGAATAAATAAGCTATCAGGACTTGGCGGGTTTTTTCGTTTCTTGAGAAGAAACAGACAAATTCAGTGCATTTGCAGAGGGAGTAGAAATCAGTTATACATGTACTGGATTTCTGAACTGTGTCACTATCTCAGGCCATATTCTCAAGTCCTATTCTTGACTGTTATGGATGTAGCCCCATAGCCGAAGTTGCTTGATTCCGACGAGGTCTTGATTCCCTGGGTTTAAGATCATTTTAACCGTGAGATATTGTAGTTTTCCCAATCCTCAGTGAAAAACAGAAGTTGACCGTCATATACCTCAGAAGAGCAATCTGAATCAACCACTTATTTTCTACGAGTAGGTCTAGAATCATTTTGTCCGGCTGAACAAAATTAACCCAGCATTGTGTACTTGATATATTGTCTTGGTATAATTTTCTACCAGTGTTTGAATAATTTTGCGCCGTAGCAGAGTGACTGTATTGCGACCTTATAATGCTGAATATTATTTGGTTTTAGCCTTTACACTGATGCATCTTGAGCACTGTATACTCAGTACTTCCCCCCGAGTTCTGTAAAAAAAAAAAATCCACAGGCAAATCACTCAGGTGGGATTCTAACCAATGACCTTTGCCATGTCAGAGCAGATGTCTTATCGCTAGACCACCGAGCTTGCCCGGTAGTCAGAGGCAGTTCAAATCCTATGTTAATGTCTCTTATCATGCTGCGTACGCCCTAGGAAGCCCAGGTCCTTTTCAAGGGCCACCAAAGGCAACAACGTGGGGTGGGTAGGCTGCATACAACTGTTCAATGTCTGCGATGTTTAAACAAAGGAACAAGATGGTAATGGATGTCCTACACCCAATCAATTATTTTCACAAGGCAAGACTATTATACAAAACCGCTTGAGTGCCGTCGTCCTACTATTTCTTCTTCTTGTCTTGCTTTTTCTTCTGACTCATTGCTTTCTTGTAGACTGGCCCAAATATCTGCAAAAGAGAAAAGCAATGTTCATCAGTCAACAGTTTAATTTCAAAGTCAGTGGGAAAAAACAAAACAAAAATAATCAGAATTTAAAGGATTTGCATGACCTTGACTGGTACAGAAGATGGACAACAAACAAGTTCTCAGTTAAAAGTCAGTCTATCCCGTTCCTAAGTAAGTATGACATACTGCCACACCCACTTCACACAAACTGGCTCCAACATTCAGAAGTAAGCAAGGGTGTCGTTGAGAATTTATGTATGCAAACAAATAGTTTTTGGACTTGACTTCCACTAATGTTTTGCAGAGTTTCAAGGTCTTGCAGAGTCTCAAAGCTTTTGAAGGATGAAACAAGTGACTATTGATAAAATTACACACAAACGTACACCATCTTTGGGGACGTAGGTAGCCAAAGCCATGTGCTTACAGCGGATGGGCACACATTTGGCGTACTGACTTGCAAACATGATACAAAGGCTCCTACAGCAAGTATCTAGCTACGGTACCTACCTGGACCCATATGAACTCTGCTAGGGTGTCGATATACACGCCGACATCACTGTACTTGCCGCTGTATCGGATGTAGGCCCAGGTCGTCAGGAGCACCAGCGCGAGACCGAGTAACATGTTGGCAAAATTGGCCATGGAATAGAGTCCAACAAGTCCAAATACGCCTGAGAGAATGTACATTAATATCATGGTCGCCACAAAGGTGATAGGTGTGCGGGCTACATTGAACAGGTTTTTACTATCGTTGTGCTTCATGTATTGTTCGTAGGTTTCATCAAGGTCGAACATGAGGCGGTCACAGTAGGGCTGGCTGAACTCGTCTCCGCCCATTTTACGCGTCTCTCTGAATAGCTCCAGGGCGCTGGCCTTAATGCGGTCATGGTGCTTGTCCAACTCTTCGGGACTCAGGTACGGCTTATCCCCACCACAAACCTGTAGAGTCAAGCAACAGTCAAAGTTTCTTGGACAGAGATATAGATATCGCACAAAAGCAGTAACTAGACTGCATTGTACATGATCCAACCAATATTGATGGTCCTCATTTGAAAGTAAAAAGCTAAAAATTCCCAGGTGGTTTAAATTAACATTGAACCCTTGTCCACTAACAGAAGAGGGCCAAAATTGGCAATTGTTGGCCAATACCAACAAGAAAACAGTTTTGGTGAGAACCAGAGAGTCGTGCTTTAGCTAAACTGAAATGAAGTCATATTTGAGTCTAATAGAATCCCCAAACAAGGATTTCAAGAAGGTCATTTGACTATGAAAGAGAGAAACAACTGCTCAAATTTTACACTGACCCGAGGCCAGTAGTTTTAGTGGTTTGAGTGTCAGGCCAGTACACTCATGAGCAGACTAGTCCTGCGGTCTTGTGTTTTCATATTGAATAGTAATACCTCACTCTGTGTAACTTCATGTTTAAACTATAACTTTGAGTCTGATAAAATACCTTTCAATTCTACTCTACGAAGTATACTTAACCCACAAATCTTAGTACTTGTTCAAATCTTCAAGTACCAACCACCATGCAATGGATGTGTTCTATTTATTTTGTTGACAAGAATAATTACGATTCTCCCCAGCAGTGTCCTGGCTGGATGTTTGAATTGTGTATTGGCAAGGCAGATGTATGGGTCCTATTTTTGTTGCGCTTTTTGTATTGGTTTTTACAACACACCACGTCACATCAAATGACCATTATGAAACTTATGATCAACATTTTGTTCCGCTTTAAACTTGTGTATGCCTTGATTTCAGTCATTGTTTCTGGAATTTTTATTTGGATTAACTAAAAAAAAAAAAAAGTAGTAATTTACATGGTATTGCACATACTTAAAGGTGTTACATAGGATTGGTATGGGAAAAAAATCTTAATTTTTGTTTTTTTAGTCCGAAAGCTCACTGATTATGAAGTTCAAACAAAAACAATTTTGTTTCTGTGGAATCTCTGAAATGTAGTCATATTTGAGAAAAACTGAATCTGAAAACCTTAAAAAAAACAACAACAACGCAACAGCTGATTTCAGTTGTTAAAACACAAATTAAGGACACTGTATTTACATGCTAAAAATTGTGCATGGTTCTTCAATATTTTCTCGTGACTCTCACAACGGAATAATCCCAAAGTTTCACAGGTTTGCTATTTCATGTATAGGGTTGATCACACAAAACATGAACACTGTCTGCGACTGTTTTATTAGCTCTCCTAATCCTGTATAATACTGTTATGACATGGCGCTAGAGTTAAGCCCAGGATGGCGTATTTTAAGCCCCGAGTTTGTCTCACCTCTTCAATATCTTTGACGAATTTGTCTTTGGCGCTAGCAACTGCTGCCAGATTATTGGCCTCGGCTGTAGCCTGTAAGAACAATAACACAAATGTTAATTCAGATGCAACACTGTTGTGTAGGCAGTTGGAGCGAGGGGGGGGGTCAGCTAACAGTATTTGTTAATCAATTGCTGGGATTTCCTTCTTTGGAGGGAAATGAGAAGCAAACTTGGCCGTATACCACTGTTGTGTTGGGAAGGGGTCTATGAGGGGATTTATTTCAGTGAGTAAGTCCATTTACATGCACTCTTTATTAGTGATTTGTTTATTTAGAATTTTGTTTGCTTCTTCTTTTTTTAAGGGGGGGGGGCCTATGTCGTCTAACTAGTTTTTAAAATGTATACTTAAAACGCTGATGGTGGTATTTTAAGTTTAGGTTTGGTAACTTTTGTATTATATTTAAATCGTTGTCCTCTTTTTTCTACCAATTGTCTTTGTACAGATAGTATTTGTAAAATGTTTAGAAACTTATTTGACCTTTGGAATACTTATTCCAATTTACACTTTTAAAATAAATCAACCAGAAACAATTACAGCCTTCTCAACAAATGTTGATGGAGGATCCGCTAAAAAGAATTGCGGAAATCAAGGAAAAATTCCAGGCAGCTAAAGGACTGTAGAGTGCAAAGTTGCTTAAAAGTCAAGCATGTAATGAGACAAACCTGAAGCATCGTCTTAGGTTCTGGTAACTCATTCCCTTGATATATCTTCATATATGCCTGCAAAGAAGAAGAAACATTAAAGAATTATGGGGCTTCACTTCGAGCTTGGTTTTTGGCTAACAGAATCCCCAAACAAGGGTTTCAAGAAGGTCATTTGGCTATGAAAGAGAGAAATACATGGCTCGAATTTTATACTGGAGCACATGCTTGAAGCCAGAAGTTTTAGTGTCAGGTCAGTAAACACACGACCGGACAAGTCTGGCAGTCTTGTGTTTTTAATTGAATAGTAATACCTCAAACTTAACGTAGACTTAACTATATGCAAACTTATGGTAAACCTGCGATATATTTTTGTTCTGCTAAAAATTACTGTTTTTAATATCTTCCTGATACAAATGTTATAAACTGTCATTGAGGATGTCGATGTGAAAATAAATGTCATATTGAATCGAACATCGAATTGAATAATCTGTGTGCAACATCAGCGAGTATGAGTGGAACCATGCACCCTCTCAATGGCTGGTATTAGCACGAACAGCTCCCTCACTTGTTGACATTCAATGCTTTTCTGACGACCTTTACCTTGAAGTATTCTAAGAGGGCTCGGCAGGTCACTTTAGTTCCGTTGATTTCCTTCATTAGGAGTCCTTCACCGGAGAGTAGCATAGGCGCCAGTTTAGTCAACTGTTCCTTGAACTCTCCGTCAATTGCTATCGGAAATAAAACATAAGGGGGGGGAGAAATAGTGAAATGTTAAACTGACTACACATGTATCTCTGCAATAAACCTCATTAAAATGTCCATCTTTAAGCAAACTTGCAACTGTGTTTTTAGAAATGCAATGGAAAGCCCAACACAGGAAATCAGCTGATCATCATAATCAGTTAATGTATCAGGCCTGGAGTTTCATCATTTAGAGGGCGAGGCCATTTTCATTTTACAAAAGGCACTTCCATTGGAAGTCTACAAGGGAACATTTGATAGTGCACCAAGGCAACAGAGGCCATGGCCTCCGTATGATTCCACAGTGCTTCACCTACAGGCGTCTCAAAGCTTTCATGTTTTTTTCTGGGCAGTTTTTTTAGACAGGTATGCCAAGTTTCTGAATTAGGATACCTGTTTATAAAGCATCTTATGAGGGTGATGCAGCGCAAGCTGCTGCCAACTACACCAGAGACACCAGAACAAACCCTTCTTTTAGTGATAAGTGCATTTGTCTCTTTTCTGCACACTAAACAGCACACAAGACCAAGGGCTTTGCGCCCCATCCGAAGGACACAAAGAGTTGAATTACTATCCAAAATTGATCCACATCTTATTTATTCATATTTTTCTCACAAGGTCTTACCTGACAGTCGGCCATCAAATTCTCTATTGCGTGCAACAGCCATACCAGGATGGGGCATCAGGAAACAGGTGATCTTCTCAAAACAAGCATGGATGTGACGACGAACTTGGCGGAGTTCCTCATGTTTGCTTCCAGTTTGCTTTAAAAAGTTGAAAGGTAATTCATTGCAGAGTTGATACAGAAAGGTTATAACAACACTTATTCCAATCTGTTAGTTTTCAACAAACCTATCAAAACCCAACCTTCATGTAAAAAACTGGCCCAATGGTTTGACATGGCAGTATCATTCAAATTCAAGCAAAACCATGTTATGGATTACAGAGGATTTGGGTAGTTACGGTTAACCCTAGCTTGGGTCCAGTGAACTAGACCACTCGGTCATGTCACGCCATATTGTAAATTAAGTTTACCTTAATTCTCTTTTCTAGGACAAGATTTCCTCCTTCGGCTCCGTAGTCATATTCATACGGGTAGCTCCAATCCCTCACCAGAAACATCAACGACTGTAGGCAAAATAGTAGAACATGTACATGTATCATATTAATGGAAACTCAATTCAGCCACTAGTCCGGTATACAAACCACAAGTCAAGAATGTGGCGTAATAGCCAATATGCAAAGGATTCTGGGTGAAATTCCAGTCCAAGCAACACTGGCAACCATCATGGTGCGCTGATTTTTTTGAAGCAATGCAGTACCCAACTATAAAAACCTGACATAG
>CM021526.1:12258111-12297912 GCA_010994315.2 Pisaster ochraceus | reverse complement strand
ATTCTGTGCAAAAGTATCTAGACTGTATATTTGACATGTGGCGTCGTCAAATGTTTTTAGATATAAACAACAATTGCACTTGAAGGGTATCAAACCTACAATTTGACACTGTTTTAATCTGAGGTTAGGCACTTGTCATTTTTTTCACACTTTCATAAGGACTCTATCTATTGGAAATTGAGTGGATCACAAAACTGAACTTGACCTTGGAGCGCTTACTTTAACCTATTTATTTACTACTAAGTCAGCAGGGAATCAGCCTTACATCGGCCCATTCAGAAACCACAGCTTGGGTTTTAGCAGTTAGTCTTTTTGAGATACGGTGGGCATGACACTGTAGGAGTGCACCGTCTGGTTTGGGTGTATGCAGACAAATTTACCCAATCCAAACAGCGCCCTCGTAATGTGTCCACCATATTCAAAGATAGGAGTGCATTGCATGGTTCTGGTGTACACAGACGGATTGACCCAAACCTAATAGTCTGATAGTATTGTGTCCACCATATCTCAAAGTGGCTTATAGCACTGATGAAGGTCTATACCATGATTTTCCCATCAATACTTTCATATTTTCCAAACCCAATCATTACATTGCCTTACTTTCCTACTGCGACTTTCCTTGCAGCTAATTTTTGTACCATTTGGCTTCCTAAGCAAATTATTTAAGTATGAGATTATTTTTTTAGTAGATCAATGTTTTTTTTCCAAGATTTCTTTGAATGTGCCAAGATTTTTACATCACAGAAACTGTCTTGTCACAGGTTCCTGTTTGTTTCCTTTTCTGTTGTGTTTGGTTTTTAAAATAAAAAGCAGGTTCAAATATTTTTGCTGAAACACAACAAGCGGAGTTGTGTTTTGTATTTGTCATGTACATAGAGTGTATACAAGTAAATGCCTCTTAAGGGAAACATTTTCAAACATTTTGTACATAAGAATCATATCTTCACATAGTCTACATTTTTATCAATAAGGTGTGTGAGACAAAATTTATTATTTTATCATGTGAAGTTGACAATTTGGAAAGGAAATTGAAAAAAAAAGAAAAAAAATTGTATATAAAAGTTTATGGAGATAACTCATTATTTTGTATAATGAAAAGAGACAAAAACTTTCTGCTATCGTAGGAAACATGTTTTAGATAAACTTCAACAGAAAACCTGATTTCAAATGTAACTGTGCATATGATGTGCGTTTTAACCTCTGCTATTTCTTAACAGATATATCTGAATGTGATTTTTTAATAGAAATGTACAGAGAAATGGACTTGTTGAACAAAGCGTATTCATTCTGAGTGTAAAAATGTACGTACTGGTTTATGGTGTTATGTAAACTGATGGAGTTGTAGTTATATACAAGTACATGTAATTGTGTACAACCTTGCTTTTGTTTGAAACAATGTGGTTGCTGTCAACAGGCTTCCTGACATACGCGGTTATTTTACTGGTAAAACCTCGAAAGACTTTGCAGGAATTAAAAACGTGAGTTCTAAATATGTGGACATGCAATGCAAGGGTGGATGCAGAATCATTGTTTTGGTTGGGTCAAACATTTGGACAGGAGCCACTGTTCTGTCTTAAAGCCCAGTGAATACACAGGAACTCCCCTTTCATTGCTTCATTGACACCTCAAATTTACCCATTATATATCCATAATATTTAGTGTTTGAACAAATGTTCCCGCTTAAATTTTTCAAGGGTGCTTGCTTTAAAGTGAACACAAGACAGAGTTTCTTACAAAGTGTGAGAAACCAATGTAATTTTTCCTGTCCAACGCAGTTTCCAACATTTCAAATTTTTTTCCGTGGTTATGTGTGTCTTCTGCTTCAGAAGTATAAACAAAAGCCACGTGGAGGTTTTTTGGAGGATATGAGGATTAGATGGCAGGATTCTGTGGTAATTCCCAATGGATAGATTAAGTTATTAAATCAAAACTAACTGTTCATCACATGACTAGATTGAAGGTTAATCTCTTCAAATGGATGAAATATTTTCTTAGAAGTAATTTGGGGACAGAACGCATCAATAACCTTGAGTTTTTTAAAAAGGAGTCCTGTACTAAACTGGCACCCAGTAGTGTTCTCACAGCATGATGAGGAACTAATTGAATCCAGGAGAAATCTTTCCATTTGAAACACTCAACGTTAAGGAAACGTCATTAAAAGGCTCCCATAACCCTGTGTCATAGTCGAAACATCAACTGTGTCCGTTGGTTTCACTAAAAGGCAACGACGAACTTCATGAAACTTTCACCCGTTGCTTGTATGGTGTGTTTATTGAAAGCTAGAAGATGGGAAGGAAAAAAAAGCGAGTGCCTACATTGTACATCACTGCTTCTGCCTATAGACCCTTCACACTGATGTTCTATTTTTCCAACAACCTGGGAGCAGGGTTCTCTCCACGCACAAGCTAGCGTATCTGGCTGATACACGCGGTTTGCATGCCGGTACACGCAAATTTGGGCTGATTCGCACAAAAAAACTAATAAATTAATGCTCCAGATTGCACAGTAGGGAGGATACATGTGTATTTGATGCCGGTGCACTTAAAATTTTGGCCTTTACGCAAAACCAAAAAAATGTAAAAAAAAATGCTCCAGATTGTACAGTAGGGCTTTTAAAACCAAGAAGGACCTTGTTTCAATTCAGCGTGCTTCGGCCAAACATCCAACAATTTGGGTTCAGAATGCCTCCCCACCCGCAGTTTTGAAAAAACCTGGGGAGAGACCTGGGGAGGTCTGCCGTGTTGGAATACCATGTACGTGTCTGATACCTACCCGTAGCGACATCCAGCGTTGCAATTTATAGATCATGTCGGTGCAGTTCTAGTAATGTTTGTGTGTGTGACGTGCGGGTAAGCACCCCGGCATGGAAAGCAATAACATAGTGACCTCATCTGAGAAGGGTCTAGATTTCAGCCTTGAGTCTGCAGCCCTTGGCTACTGGAGTCACTCGATCTGGACTCCAGTTTCATCATCTTTTATCATGTATTGTCGGGATTTGCTTATTAATGTCATTGTGATATTATTTTGTGGATAATTGTCAGTGTGGTTGTCTACATCCCACTTCTTGTCTTTTGTAAGGTGTGGACCAAACCTTGTATTTGTAGATTTTTTAAACTCTCATGTCTTGTTCTTATTACTGATAAATCATATCTGGTTTTTTAAAAACACGTCTGTGATAAAACTCTTTTAAACGGATTGAAATTGTTGTTTTGTAAACAATGTAAGTAGACTGTACATTTTTGTACTTGAAATGAGACTGGTTCTTTCTCCCCTTCCCCCTTCAACCCCCAACAACAAAAAAATCTGATTGCAGTTAACTTTTGATGACTGTTTCAAATTTTGTATTCAACCAATTGTTTTTTTTTAACATTTATTTCTATTGTGTCAGTTCAGGTGGCACATTTTATTTATTTATCTTTTTTTAAACAACTTGTTAAGTGAGGGCTCATACAACCAAAGGAGACTATTAATGAGCTTGAATTATGTGATGTGAAAGTTTAAGAGCTTTTTCGGAGCAGGTTCTCGACATTGTCGAGAAGTACTGTTGGTCGTTCTTGGCTTTGTAAAGCATTTCTGTTGTTAGTGCACAGGATTATTCAATCATTGAAAGCGCCCAAGTAAATTCAGATGCAGAAATATGTTCAGTTTTATTTGCAGGTACAGTAAAAAAGAAAATCAAAATACTAAAACATCCTGAACGCATCAAATTCCAACAGCATGGCTTTGTGTATTGTGTTTTGGGAGAGAGTTTGACTGCAGGAGCATCCATTATTTTGCATGAGACTCAAACACTGATAGTATCTGTGCTTGCAGGTACGTCGTGTGAATTGCTTGTGTTGGATTTTGATTTATCTTAATCAGGTCAAGAGTAAGTTCTACAAATGCTAAAGGTCCCCATTTGGATTTTTGAAGTTTTTTCATTGTAAAAATTGACAATAATGGAATACAAATGTACACACAATAAAGTGAAATTTTACTATTTAAAGTAATTTATTGTATTGTCGATAAATTGATTGAATGAATCAATTTTTACCCCATTAATATTTAGTAAGAAGGAATTTGACAAAAAGTGTTGGAATTTGGTTATCATTGAATCACCTGATTGAAGGATTTATATTTTGAAAGATTTTGATGGCGTGTTGATTCAAGATGCTCCCAAATATTTTATGTAAACTAGGCTCCTGATTATGTTTTTTTCTATTTTTGCATGAATTGATAAAAGGTTGTAAAGAAATATTCCAGTAGTTTTTACTTTTTTGAGGCCTTCTGTGGGGTAAAAGCGACAGGCTGTGACATATTATATATATAAATATATAAACATTCTATGAAAATAATCAGTAAATAAAATGTCATATTTTTTACTCTTCATCTTGATCATGAGTGTCTTTCATTTTGTCAGCAGTATTTTCAGGTCAGGAACCGTTAGAAACATCCTATAATCTTGACTTGTGAAAGTTGTTGGTGGGTGCAGTTTCAGAAAATGAGAAAAAGGTCACATTTTTGAATCGTGGCAAACTTTACCTTTTAACACTTTATTACAAACAAACAAACAAACAAACAATCTCTACGTCAATGCCTATTTATTTCAAGGCAAATTGAGAAATGTTTACTTTGTACATTTTAAGTGAGCCAAACTTTTCTAAACAATTTACAGTACACAGGTTCCAATCCAAAAGTCTACAAACAATGCTACAGGAATAAAAACATTACACATACAGGAAGATACAAAACATACTTATTATAATATCTTAATATTTACAGAACATCTTGGGTGTTGGTAGATACAAGGAATGACTTTTAAAATGTGAATTCAAACGTATAGGCTTTGAATGTGGCTAAGGCTTAAAGCCATGTGTCTATACTGGTCAATCAGCACTACTGTTAGTCAATAACCTATAGCCTTATCCAAAGCCGCTCAATTCAAACACAGGTGTCTTTTAAACCACACACACTTGAGAACGTCGGTGAACAGTTCACTTTTTACAATTTCTGCAAGACGACGAATTTTTGTTTGTATGATTAAACCATGGAGGAAGGAAATACTCCATGATTAAACTGAAGCTCACAATGGACAATGTGACAGATATAAATTATATATGTACAAGGCATCCATAGAATTGAAGAGCAAAAGATTAAAAGAAATGCCATTATTTAACCATTACTGTACAAATGAAGAAGAAAATACTTTGGTAATGACCACGGGAAAAAAAGTGTAATTTCTTTCCGTAAAACTTACTTGTTATAAAGATGGTAATGGTAGTAAGCATCCTGCGAAATTATTTCTTTTGAAATGCCCCTGTTGATCAGAAATCATTAAGAACGCTAGATTTGTGAGGATTGGTGTCTGTTTGCAAATGCTGTGGCCAGAGATGCGGTTGGTACCCGCTGTCACCTCGCTAACCGTGGGTAGATTCGATGTTCTTGTGAAAATAACTGTGACAGTTTTGTGTTTGTTTTCTCGACAAGAAATCACTGATGATTCAGAGAATGATTTTCTGAAAGACGGAGGTAAAATGGACGGACTAATTATTTGTGAGGGTCCCCCAGAGAAGGATTTTCTCTTAGAACAAGGTAAACTGGCAAAATAATTTTTTAGAGAGTCATCCGGAGAATGATTTTCCCTAAGGCAGCAGATGGACGGACTAATTATTCGAGAGGGTCATCCAGAGAATGATATTCTCAATCACAGAGGATGGACGGACTAACTATTACTCCGATGACCAAACAGCAAGGATCCTTTACTCATTAAGATGTTGTCTGTACAATCCCTAACAGTAGAGTTGTACTAGTCCTCTGCTTCCTCTTCTTCCTCGTCTTGTTTGATGATGGGTACTCCTGAAATCCAAACCAACATCACATCAATAATATGATCCAAGTACTGAACAAAGAGATTATCAGCAAGTCAAATTCCTTATGGGAAAAACTGACTGTAAAGCAAAGGACAACACATGCACTAATCTAGATAAGAGCTTTGTCTGAGGTGTGGTCATTTAAAACTAGCTCTTGGGTTTTTCAGCCGGGACACTTCACACCTTCAGACTCATGAAGTACTCTATTAAACTGATATTGATTAATTTCAGTCTGAATAGGTTTCCATGAGCACTTTGAAAATATACTCCGTCTCACTGAAGTCCACTGTTGTGCATCTCGATTCTGGACTTGGGACTTGCACACAGCACCGTTGTGTTGTTTCTATTTTACAATAGAGCTTGCCAGCACTAACACAATCATGAAATAGATCCATGGTAACGCATTGACCCTCCAACAGATGCAACGATATAAACTCCTAGTAAAGTTTTCAAAACCTTCTCTACGTTGTATCCAACTGGGCTCAATTTCAAGGCTCTGCTTACAGCAGAATTCCGCTCTTCAGCCCATAGAATTGTGTGCTTTACAGGGCACCGTAAGCGCAGAATGATTTGGGGTAAGCAGAGCCATGAAATTGGGCCCTGGTCTTACCGTCTAGCTTCTTGAGGTGAGGCAGTGGCTTGGTGGCCCTATCTCTCCAATCCCCTTCTGCGCTGTGTTTCTCCTCAAGGGGGTTCCCCACCATCAGCAGCTCCACCAGGTTGTCCAGATTATGTAGCCTGTCAAACTCACTCCAATCCTTCACCAAGTTGTTGGACATGTAGAGGACCTGCCACATGTAGAAGAAAGAGGGGAAACAATTTTTTTACAGCTCATTAAAAACATGGTGGGGATGAAAGTCATCACACTGAGGCCCAATTTCATAGAGCACAAAAAGTAGCTATGCACAACAAAATTAGGCTTACAAGATTAAGATTACCAGCAAAAACACAATTTCACACGCACCATCCGTAACTGGTATCCTGCTCATTTTTGCTCAGCTGGAAAATGTTTAAGCAGTACTTTCTGTAAAAGCGGGTCTTTGAAATCAGGTGTCTACAATGGAGCCCATTCAGGTTCATCCTGCATTTTGTGCATAACTTCCATCAGTTCTCAACCCTTATTCAGTTATTCTTTTTTTTGCAAATGTGACTTAATGCTGGAAGCAAAACTACAAAATTTGTGGCCTCTCACCTAAAATGCAAATGACTATATGTAAGTTTGTCCGTCAGGAAATGGCCTGGGATGTACAAGGTAACTCTTTGTACTCGTTGGATTATCTGATTTTAAAAACCTGATAATTTGCAATCTAACTCTTAGTACAAGTATTTATTTCTAAAATGCTGTCATATTTGATACAGGTTGCATGTGAAGCTTATCACATCATGCACTAACACCCTGTAAACCCTTACAAGGTGCTTAAAATGGGTCCCATTTATGACGCCTACAGATAAAGCAGTGCTTTATACGACTTGAGGGTTATTTTCTTTATCTCATAGGGGAGGGGATGAAGCCACACCAGAGCATGTAATAATGATCGCTATTTCACTGAACAAGAAATATCTTGACGATACCATTCATTAGGCTGCATCAAGAAAACTTGACTGAGCAAGATTACCTTGAGTTTCTTGAGGCTCTGTATCCCCTTCAGCTTCTCAATGTTGTTGTAGGAAATCCAGAGTTCTTGTAGAGTTTCTCCAACTGCTTCCTATGATAGAGCGGTAAGGACAGGAATCACAACAGGTCAACTTTCGCATTCTTATCATTTGTGTTTTAAATTTTTCACAGTATTTTCACATGAATGTCGAATCCATCCACATTTAGGGAGGTGACAGCGGGTAGCAACCGCATCTCTGGCCACAGCATTCGTGAATGGACACCAACCCTCAGAATAGTGAGAAATGATTCATGGATTAATCTTTCCTCAGATTCGAATATTCTGGGTGAAAAAATTATCAAAACCATATTATTTCAAAGAGAATCTTTTCTCAAAATAGTTGATACTATCAACAGCTGCCGTGCTTCTTACCAAGTAAGTTTTTATGGTCATTAATTTTTGGAGTATTAACCACAAAGTATGACCCTATAGTAAAGCTATGTCCTATTGAACTCAAATGTCACTTCAAATTGGAATTACAAGCAATGGCAGCCATTTTCTACATTTTGAAACTTGCTTGTTATTCTATAAAGTTTTAGTCATCAAAGACACAAATCCATCACGTACTATATTAGCTTTATCTGAACAGTTCTCTTAGAAAATTGTGTCCAGGTAAAAGGTACCATTTCCCATGTTAGAAAAAAAATAGAATAAAATATGGTGAATCAAGGTTCTCTGTTTAAAACAAAGTGTATTTTCACCATCTGTGTAAGTGAGCACGATTACATGTATAAACTGTTGATTAGTATCTAGCTGAAAACAGGAACAGACAATGTTCAACTTACCAAACCGTTGAGATTTTTGATTAAATTTCTACCAAGTGACAGAATCTTCAAATTCTCTGAAGAAAAGAAAACCAATCAATTAAAACAAAATACATTATGAACAGAAGATTTGTTTTTCAAAAGCACACTACACTAGCACTGATTGGTTTGGGTGTGTACAGACAAATTTACCCAAACTAAAGAGTGCCATCATCATGTGTCCACCTTTTGGTACCTCAAAATGGCATTTGTATCTTGTGAAAAATATCACATTACTGAGAGAATATCTTAGATTGTCAACAGCGACCAATTTTAAAGACAAGAAATGTGTACTTAGCAGCGAAAGCAGCTCAGCAAAATCAGCAGAAAACCGTTTATTTAACCTTGTACATTACATAGTATCTTAGTTTCCTGTGCTTATCAAATGTTCGTGCTTAGAGCTCGGGAAATTTCCTTTTCTCGCCACATTCTTATAAGAGTGAAGTACAAATCAAGTATCGGGCCTGGGCAAATCATGCCTTAATTTGATTAATTATCTCAACAATAGTGGGTTGGGCCTTTCCCACCTATAGCCGAGGCATGGGGTTATACATATGACCTAGAGGGCACACAAAACCATGCGCCACGGCCGCCCATTTAGCATTTTAGCCTATTGAGCCAATGGTGATGACCCATTCTATTACACTGGTCACTCATTAGTTTACACAGCAAACATTTTCCAAGTGGATATTCATATGCAATTCGGACTTGAAAAGGGCTTACTCGTTGCTGGTAAAAAGGCACCTCCATGCAGAAATTTTGTATTTTTGGGGGATGATTTCAAGGGACACCAAGGCAATGACCAGGGGCAACGGAGGCAATTGCCTCTGTGAAATATCAAGCCTGCTATTAATCAATAGGAATTTGAGCCCATGGCGGGTGAGCTGAGGTCTCTGCGTGACACAGCGAGTTCTTAAATATAGCTCTATGAGCTGAGATGATCAGCAAGTGTGAGTGTCATGAGATGATATAAATACTCACTCAGCCCATTCAGGTTAGCAATCTTCTCTATGCAGTTTGTTGACAAGGACAGCGTCCTGTGGTTGTGAACAAAATAATCCATGATTTAGTTAAAAACTGTGCTGGGCTCTCACAAATCAAAATCTAGAAAACTATATTTTTGGTTGAACCCTGCACTGAGGTGTGGTAAGTAAGCACTGTATACTGTGCTTCCCCCCATGTCCCGTGGAAAAAATTCCAGACATCCTACTCGGGTGGAATTCAAACCCACGACCACTACACTCTAGAGTAGATATCTTAACCATGAGACCCCCAAGGTTTCCTGGTGATAAGAGGCCAGTTTGAATCCCACAATTGGCAGTGGTAACCGCAAACAAGTAAATAGATTTAACAATTTACGTGTCTTGAGGTTGTAGGTATTGTTGATTTTAAAAGTTTGTGTTGATATTGAACACGATTTAAAAAACAAAAAAACATATTTTTTAAGACATGCTCTCGTCCCACAATTTCATTTATCTTAACACAAACTTTGAGCTCTCTAATAGAAAAAAGGCGCTAGGAACCAATGACCAGTTTTTTTCTGCAGGGCTCGAAATTTACACTAGACCACAAGCCACCGCCCAGTGATTTTAGCATCAGGCCAGTAAGCCCACGGCTGGACAAGTCCAGTAGTCTTTTTTTTATTCATTCACTGTAGTGTTTAATCATTAGTTTTGAAAAATTTTGTTTAAAGGTGAATTTGAGTCTGATAAATATCTTTCACTTCTGTTGAATGTCAAAGTTTACCCATAAAACAGATAAGATCAATCTTCTCTTAGTGATTGTTCCAATAAAAACAGTCCATAAAAACTATTCTGTAGGAGTTTTGTTTCCTCATTTATTTTGGCCAGTAAAGGTTTAAAGCTACAGGCCCTGTGGTTTTGTTGATTTTTTGCCCAAACTGGTATAATAATTTATGTTCTTGTTCCTTACGCCGTGAGCAAATTTTGCCCAATGTACTTACTCGCATGCTGTGAGTGTAGAAAGTGATGCATCCATCTTCTCTATTGGAGGAATTTGGAAGTACAGCTTGACAACTTGGGCTTCAGACACCTTTACCTCCGTACCGGCTTCCTTATTCTTTTCTGTCTAAAATAACAAAAACAATGAGAACATTAATTACAGTAAAATTTGGATTACATAGACATGAGTTGGTTTTGAGTTTTGAAGTTGTTTGGCAATTTGTACAAAAACTATAGAAGTACATAAGTTCAAAAGTATTGAATTTGACGATGAAATGTCAACAGAAAAAAACAATTAGGGCTACTTCATGTGCAAATAATGGTCTTTAACACGATTAGGTCAGTACTGGACTTTGTTGGAATGTGCTGGGAGAGGGAGTTGGGAATTTGTTTGTCACTTACTGTAAAGGGAAAATAACACAAGAAAATAACTTAAAGCTTCCCTATACTACAAAGTAAAAACAAATAGAGCAAGCTGAATTTTGCTCCAAGTGAAAATACCAAACTTTGATGTACGTACCCATCTGGCAAGAGCATCCTTTATTGTTGTTCCTTTGGACTGTAAATGAAATGAAAAATAGAAAAATTTAATTGCAAATTGTATAGCTTTTACATTTATTCAAGGTCTAACGTGTCCATGTCTAACACTGTTTGCACTTTTTTTATTCCCATGGCCACAGTACCGGAAAAATGCCCATATCCGGCCACCACTTTTTTACATATTGTTACCAAAAATAAAATTTCATCTGATTTAAATAACCTTGATCCAATTTAATTAATAATGAATGAAAAATTGGTGGTCGAATACAGAAATTTTTCCCAGGCCTATGCAGTTATTCTAAACAAGCGAAAAAGCAAATTACATCATCTCAAAACTACCCTGGCATGCTTGGGACTGGGTAGACTGGGTGGGATGATGTATTTAGCCTGTTCTAATTCTTTAGTAAATGATTTTATATATTAATTATTATTAGCATGTTAACTTAAGCATGTTAGCCTAGGGGCATCAAGAGGGGTGACTGCACTTGCACTTTGCAAAAGATAACATACCTATTTAGATACTCATAAATTTAAATTACACTAAGGATACAGTTAAAGTCAAGGTTACCAATGACATTCGTTTACAAAATATGCTTCTGTTTATTATTACTAATACTAATTTTTTAGTTTTTGTCATTTATCATACATGTCATATGAGTATGACATCATTTTTCACGTCACTAAAATTCTGACTTCTTCACACTTCTTGCAAAAAATAACCATCAATCAATCGTATTCTCCGTAAATAAAAATAATAACTACCAGTCATATGAATCAGGTGATATTTTAACATAAACTGTACTTGCCATTTTAACTTTCGCAAGGCACAACTGTAGATAACGAAGTAAATAAAATAGAACTCAAAATTTATAACGTTTCAGACAGGCAAACAGATTGCACTACTAGCACAGTTCATTGATTGACGGGGATCCAATGACGGTGTCCATGGAAATACAGGTCGCGACCTACATCCTCGTACTTCAATGCTACTTTTTGTTGAAATAGAAACCAATTAAAATAAAATAAAAGCCCATAAATTTAATCAAATTAATATATTTTAGCACTAAATTAATTTAAAAATTACTTTTATATAAGCATAAATTAATCAAATAATTAATTACGTGATTTTATTTTATGTTTTTGAAATCAATTTAAAATGGCGTCCTCCATGTGGAAGTCAATTTTTACGAAATCGGCAACATTTGTACGGCTGGTATGTACATTTTCATGTTTTAATATTTGTATTTTTCGGTTCCAGTAGTATAACTACCGTACAGATTACGCTAGTCATCCCTCCCTCTCAATAAAAGTCACCCATTGACGGTACACCCCCTTTGGCCATTGACACACATAATCGCCAATCCGCCTGGTTGATTTTGCTGAATGGCCGAAAGGTGTTGTGGGAAGGAAAAGGGAGCACAGTATGCCCCTTTTCCCTTCCCACAATGCCTTTCGGCCATTCATCAAAAATCAACCAGGTGGATCTCCATCTCCATCTCCATTAATTAAGTCAGCAAAATATCCTGCAGGATACATCAACGCTAACTTGCGCACTGCGTGTGGAAATAGATTACTGGTGGATATTAATTACTGATATGTCCCTTGAATTCTGCTAGTGTTGCGCTGTGGATTGGCGATAAGGTCTATGGTAGTTGTGATGATCGTGCGACCGTCGGGAGGATGGAGGGTTACGATCATCGCAACTAACAACACCATGGCACACACACACACACACTTGACTGTACATGTAGACCGCCTCCACCATGTCCACCGGGGGGCCCCGGGGTGAATACCTGACACTTCGGCACCTCGCAAACTCGGCACCCACAGACTCGACACCTTGCAAACTCGGTACCTTGCAAACTCAGCACCCACTCGGCACCAAGAATGTCGGCACCAAAGAACTTTTGGCACGTACATACTACATGTACCTATTTTTTATTAACAAACTCGGCACCGACCAACCAATCACTACCTGTATTCGCAGGACGGGTCAAGTGGTTAATTAAGTAATGTACATGTACTTGGACAATAAAAATATTTGAGGAATTTTTAGATCCTTTCTCTATATATTGATTTACAAAGTGCAAATGTGGAAATTTTACGTGAAAAGAGGATAGCATCTAGGAGTGAATGTGGACCATTTGAAATTGTTCATTTATTCTTTCGGCATATAGTAAACAAAATTTGTTTACAAACGGACATAGTACATTTTAAACTTTAAAAGTAAAGGTCATGAGTTGGTCACACTTTTAAAGAATACTCCAGGGTCTTTCACATGGTCATGAATGTAGCAATTATATTTCTCCAGATATAATTTTTATTAATCATCAATGAAATTACCGCCATGTTTACATGTACCACGCAGTGGTAAACGGGCCGTTTTCGGCGGGGTGCCGAATTTGTATTTGTGCATGTGCCGAGTTTGTGGGTGCCGAGTTTTTGTCTAGGTGCCGAGATTGTGGGTGCCAACTTTGCAAGGTGCCGAGTTTGTTGGTGCCGAGTTTGCAAGGTGCCGAACATTCAGCCAAGAAGAAAGTACTTCTATCTGTAAGTCGTAACTTCCCATCAATCACATTTCATTTTATTTAAACGCTCAGTCTGAGTTGGCTCGGGACCGAGATGACTTTGAACCGAGTTAACCAAAATCCATCCCCTTGCCTATGCTATAGCAAAGTTACCCCTACCATTAAGGAAGGAAACACACCATGCCCCTACATAGTTTGGTACTACTATCTTTGATCTAGTTGCCCCCTGCTAAGTTGCCCCCTACAAAAGTCTCCCTATCTTAGACCCAGTGACTTGGGCACTTAACAGTCCTTTGAAAAAAAAATGACATTCAAACCAAAGATATCAAACTTTTTTTTAAGGAGTACAGCTACCTGTATTTTATTTTATTCTAGACCACATAACCGGGGCGCTGTATTCCTTTTTATTGTTTTAAAAAAATTTGTTTTGACATCTTTCATCATAGTACAACCGAAGATGTCAACATTTTTAAAAAGACATACAGCGCCCCAGTTCCTAGGCCTAACTGTTAAAATAAAAAAAATAAATAAATTAAAAAGTTAATGGAAATGTTATTCATTCAGGTGTTGCTTTTGGCGTACCGTTTGTTTGTGTACTTCTCTTTAGTCTTTGTTAAATGTTCGCTTTTTGTATTTAATTCTGGATTTGGTAAAAATAAACTATAATGTTAATGTTTTTATGCATGCTGTATCAAAAAAGAGTTACGAGTCGGACACAAATATTGGAGAAAAAACCCCATATGTTTTCAATGTTTTCAAACAACAAGTCTTTTTCTCCCAAGATCAAACTAATTGTTTTACTTATTTCTCAAAAACTACATCATTTCACGCACAACTAGTTCAAGGGAAGTTTTTTACCATGACTATTTTTATACCATGTAATTTATATATGCAAATCTGTGACTGTTTATTTTTTCAACCTAACCAATAATGTTGTGTACACCTTTCTAAACAGGCAGCACAAAATAAGTATTTCCTCATCAATGATCTGTACCTATTTTCTTTGCTTCATAGGTGGAGTCCATTCAAGCGCAAACGAATAATTCACTACTTACAAAGTTTTGGTTGGTTTCCAGGTGTAGCCATACTCAACGAAGGTAGGTGAATACCTTAAACCACTCGATGATGCCATCGCACTATTTTGCGAAAAAAACTTGTGTACTCCGCCAAAACATTTGTTGAAAAATCTCAAAGATTCCAAATTCAGTTATGAGATGGAAAATGTCAAACTACCCTAGGTTAATTTTTTTTAATACAAACACTCCATTAAAGGAAATTAAAATGTTAGTCATTCTTGATTTGTATCTTGTCTTTTCCTGTTTATTGCTTACAGTTTTACTGTGTGTCAAAGATTTCTGTGGTCACAAACAACAGAAGTTAAATGTGAGTGTTTTTGTATCATTTACTTTATTTGATAACAGAGTGTCAATTTGATCTACAATGAGCTTTGTTTGGTTCAGTCATACAATGTTTATAACTTTCAAGAAGCGTAATAAAAAATATTTATAAATTTTCGCTTAAATATATGTTTCCCTAAAATGTAATACTTAGGGCAAAGTGGATGATTTTACACCAAGGCATTTGAAAAATTGTCTATCCTTGCTGAAATAAAAGAGTTAAAAAACAAACAGCAGATTCAAACACATTGTCTTTTTAAATTGGCAATTTTAAATTTGTAAATTTTGATGTTAGAAGAATTTTGTTGTTTTTCTGATAAATAGCAAAATTCTTACTAGTTGAAAACTTTCACCACAAAGTTAAAACCATACAAATCTTTTGCTCCACATTTGCAGCAAGCCATTCATTCTTGCCGTCGGATTATTGCTGTACTTCTCTGCGAGACTTTTCATGCAGCACCACTCAACATAAATCACTACAGAGTACAACAAATGAAGTAGAGGTATGTACAGTACAAGTTTTTGTTTCTTACAATAAGAAATATATATTTTTAGTGGTTTTGTTGCATCTTCTGTACACAGTAATTTTTCCTTGAAATAGAGAATATAAGCTTTTTTTTTTCAAAGTTACACTAGGATTTGTATTTAATTTTTAAGGGTTACAGGCCTTGTGCTTCACCTTTTTTTTTAAAGTAGCCTATAAATTGTGCTTTTTACTCTCCCACAAGAAGTTTTATTAGCCAACATTTTAAACATTTTGCCTGAAACTTTATCTTTCCGATGTATAAATGTAGAAATCATAATCAGTTTATTGGTCAAATAAAATGTTATGCACTCACTCAATCAGATATTAAAACACATTTGACATTTATTATTCATAATTAGAAAGGAAGAATTTTTTTTATTATAATTTAAAACAAGTAGGTTGCACAGTTTTCAGCGGCCCACAGGGCAAGTTGAGAAGTGGTGTTTACAAGCTTTAGCAAGTTTTACTGGACAATGTATGCCGGGCTAGTGTTAAGGGCTAGGCCCGAGTTAAGGGATCTCTCTAGAGTTTAGCGGACCTCAATTTGACCAGTACCCGTAGGCTTTGTCAACAATTGGTTTGATGTCGCGCTATACTTTCTTATTTTTACAGGAAACAGAAGAATTAGACAAGCTATACAAAACAGTTGAACTGAAGGTCAAAGGGCACGATGATTCCTTGCTGGACAGCTATGAGTTGTTCATTACCATGGCAGCCAAGGAGCTTGGCATTCAAGTGGAGAGTGTGTAAGTAGAGACTAACCCTTTCCAAACGTAGTTCATGATTTATACGGTTCTCAAACCACTGGTTTCACACTGACTAGAATAAGTATTGTCTTCTAGTCACTGAATCACAATTTCCTGATTTTTGCTAATCATAATCATAGATGTTAAACCAATGTTTGTATGAGAGAGATTGGCTGTTGCCAATTAAGTGTTTATATCGCCTTGCGGGAGTTTGCTGAGTTCCCTTGACCGGAAGATCATCTAAACAAACAACAAACAAACACGCCAATCTCTTCCTTGATAAGTGATCTGGGTTTTTTTATACGTGCACTACCAATCCTAGCACATGGGACCTACGGCGTAATGTCCCATGCTAAGGAAAAAGCAATTATGGTAAAGTATGTTGCTCAAGGACACAAGTGCCACGACCGGGACTCAAACCCACACTCTGCTGATCAGAAACACCAGAGCTTGACCACTCGTTCTTAACCGCTTGGTCACGACACAATTCAGTCATATGAAAAGTGGAATGAATTTGTATCGTCAGTTATTCATAATCTGCTGTTTATTAAAAAAATGTTTTTATTTTTATTTTCTTCAGAACCAAACCATTGAAAAGGATCCAGAGATTGACCCTTCTGAAGTCCAGGCATATCTTCAAGAAACATCGAGTGCAGTACGAGTTGAGAACACACTTCAGAGTCATTACGGTAACTTATTCTCAGACTTCTCTTTGATTACAGTTTCCGTGTATTTTCCGTGTAACAGATGTGAAGAACTGACCCATCATGGTTTAACCGTTTAGAATCCATTCAACTCTTTGTAATCATCATACATCCAGCCACGGCTGACATTGTTGTTTTTTGACTTTTTTTTCTTCTAGAACAATAATGCAAAACATAAACTTTGATTTTGTCACATATGTAGATAATATGTTAACATGGCAAACCTAGGAAAATGTTAACAATGGTGATTATACTTACTTTTTTGGTTGAGAGGAAATAGGTCAAATCATTTTTTAGGTTTTCAGATGCAGTTGTCTCAAATATGACTTCATTTCAGTTCTAGTTTGAACTCTATAATCAGTGAGCTTTCAGACTGAAATAAAAAATTATGTTTTTTATTCATACCAATCCTGTATAAAACCTGTAGTCTCTCTCTATCTCTTTCTCCTTGAGAAGAAATCCTGGATCTGCCTGTTTTATGTTGGGAAAAAGGTTGGTGTACCAAATGAACTTTTTGTTCTCAATATTCTCTCTAGTTAATGCACCTCACTGGAACAACGGCTGATGTTTTCTTGGAGTATGTTGAAAGAAATCTTCCTGAAGGAGTTGCAATGAAAGTGACAAAAGTGAGTGTTCTGCATCTTTATCTGTTTGACTTTCGTTTCAAGTTGTAATATAGATTCTAGATCTGTGTGTGATTGGTGTGATTTGTGTCATTCCTTGATAACGAATGAAGCCACTTTTGGAAGACATAAAGTATGCAAAGTATGGGGGAACAAAAACAAAAATTAATTCTTCATCTTGTCAAGTGGGAAAAACAATTAACAATGACATTAAAAACAATTTCTTTCTCTCATCCTAAAATCTTGAAACACACCAACTATTTTATTTGTCATTCAAGTTTTGTGTGAAAAACAATTGTATTTATTCTTTTTATTTTTGAAATCTTTCAGTGTGCTCTTGAGAAGCTGCCTGAACATCTACAAACACCACCTGAGGAGAGTATCGATTCATCCTCATCATCTTCAGCATCCTCGTCGTCCTCGTCGGAAGACGAAGATGAAAATGTGAGACAAATTAAAGAATAACATCGGGTACAATTAGGACTTTAGCCACATTCAAAAATACTTCGGCTTCATAGAGCTGCTTTTAAAGGTAGGGTCATAGATTGGTTTTTGTCAATGTAATGCTGATTTATAGGCAACATTATAAAGCAAGATAAAGTGAAAGTCGCATGTGAAAGTTTCAGCTAAATACAGTGTCTACTTGCTGAGAAAACAGAAAAAGCTCACGGTATTTTCACAAGAGCGTCCAATCCTTCTACGAGGGGACAGCGGGTACCAACTGCATCTCTGGCCGAAGCACTTGCGAACAGACACCAACCCACAGAAATTTGAGAAACGATTCATGCGTGAGTTCTCTCTCAGATTTAAATGTTTTGGGGTGAAAATTTATCCAAACCATATTACTTCAAAGGGAATTCTTTCTCAAAATAGTTTGTTTACCAATCTATGATTCTAACTTTAAAGCACAAAAAACTAGCTAAGCACAACAAAATTATGCTTCTGAGGGGTAAAAGTGGAAACAAATTTATCCTCAATAATTCTGACTTAATGTTTAGTTCAGTTAATGTTTTATGCAGTTATCAGAACTCCAGGCCTTTATTATAAAAATCTAAAGTATATTGTTAAAGTGTTCACAAATTTTGTGCATAGTGTGTTTATCCTTTTGGGTTTGATTATGTAATAAAGACAACATTATGTGAAAACTATCGGTGATTATTTGGTTATTTCACTTTGTTTTTGATTTGTAACTAAATGTATTCTTGAATTGAATTGAATTACATTGAGTCAGTTATTTAAAGGCTCCTAACATTTAGAATTAAATAATGAAGGCCATGCACACGAGGCAAACAGGCAACCAGTTCCACGAAAATCGCCGATGAGAAAATCCATTCGCATTTCTGTTTCTCATTATTTTTCCTGGGGATGGTGAGTTACTTCTAGAAGAATGTCTCTTGTGCTAACAAAGAGTTCCTCTTGAATTCAGTGCAGTAGGTTAAAACAATTGCCCTGTGCAATGAAGATTAGGAAGTGTCTAACAAACTGCAAAGAACTAATCAGTGCTCTTTCAGTGATTGTCTGTGGAATCCTGTTATTATGTTAAGAGGAATATTTCTAACCAAAACTATATTCCTACTCGAACAAGTGGTCTGCCTTTTAGTTTAATAAACCCTGCTAGCTTAAAACCAAAATTACACTACTTATCTAAAAGGCAAACGGGGTAAAAAAAAACACACACTGTTTACACCAATCAAAAACATTTTGTTGCAAATCTTCTCGCAGTTTGTTTCTCTTATGAGGGCCTGTAGATATCAATAATTGAAAACGAAAATCTTCATCTGGGAAGGTTAGCCGTTTTTTACTGCAGGGATTTGTATTTGTAAACAAACGCATTTTGGGTCAAGTATTCACACAGCTGAACCAGGCTGTGGGAACGAGATGTCTGAGACAGGTGAAACCAAGAGGGCGCACGGCGTCTGCTGAGTGAGGGGGGAGGAGACGCCTGACACGGGGGGGGGGGTGTTGTTTCAACATGGCGGCGCCCATCAGAGGTAACGTGGCACAGAGGTCTCCTCACAAAATGTCTTCTGGTGGAGAGATTCAGCTGAAGACGGTCGAAATGCACACATGTGGTGAGCCACTTCGTATAGTAATTTCTGGTTATCCTAAATTTGAGGGGGAAACTATACTCGACAAACGACGATTTGCACGGGAAAAATTGGATCATTTACGGAAGATGTTGATGTTCGAACCGCGCGGACATTATGACATGTATGGCTCGATTTTGGTCGAGCCTGACTTAGCCGGGGCAGACATTGCGACTTTGTTTACCCACAATGAAGGTTACAGCACCATGTGTGGACATGGTGTCATTGCCTTGGGTCGTTTTGCCGTAGACAAAGGCTACGTGAAGCCTCAGGTGCCAGAAACTGCGGTAGCAGTGCAGTGCCCGTGTGGACTGGTGAACGCATTCGTCGAGTACGATGGAAAGAAAACAGGGCGCGTCAGATTCCACAGTGTACCCGCCTTTGCATTTGCTCTTGGTAAGTTTCACCACATTGTGAACTCCATGATTGATATTGATAATTTAAAAAAAATATATATAAATATTCCTTTATTTTTTTAAAATTATTTTACTAATGATGAATGTTACAGAAAAATTTACTAGAGACAGTGCTAGAGCTGGATTTGAATCTGCCACCTCCGGATTAGCGTGCCGGTCCTCTAAAAAAAACAAAAAAAACTCGACTGTCAACTGAGCTACATAGCCCTAATGTTGGTGGTCTCCCTATTTTGCCAGTATTTTTGTTCATGGTGCCTGTCAGAAACCATTCAACCTAGATCCAGTAACTGGGGCGATGCACTCCTTTTTTCGAAATGTTGACATTTGCCGCGAGTATGACTGACTGCAGATGTCAACATTGCGAAAAAAGGAGTACAGCGTTCCAGTTACGGGGTCAACATTGAACCTGTAGCTGCCTTAAAAGTCAGGGACCACACCCAAGGTTACGATCAAACTGTCTTAATAATTGAGTTAAAATGGCTAGTGATGCAGTGAAAGATTTCTCTTGTATATAGCAATTTTCTACTCATATTGTATCTGTTGCTACTCAAAAATCATAATTTGCTACTCAATAATTAGCATTCAGTGTCACAACAAATGTACAGTCGAAATAATTCACTATACAGCTGGAAAAAGTGATTCCCTGTAAATCGTAATGTGTCATTAAAATATACTTTATAGTTGTCAATGTTGTTTAATTTCTTTGCCCTACTATAGAATTAAAAATTTCTGTCTTTTTGTCTTTAGTTTTCTAGTGCAATTAATCCTAGATTGTGGTCATGTCCCATAGACTACTAACCCTCTGGACTACGGCTGTCAGGAGAATCGAGGGTTACGATTATCACAACTATTAATTTTCATGATTATCTGTTACAGGTGCTAAAGTGAATGTACCAGGACACGGTGATATCAAAGTCGACATCGGATATGGTGGCGCCTTCTATGCCTTCATCACAGCACAAGAATTTGGTCTTGATGTCAGGACAAGTCGTGTCCGTGACATCGTCGATCTCGCTACCTCCGTCGGGAATGCTGTCAAGGCCCAGGTTCCAGTGAGCCACCCAGTGAATGATGACCTTGCCTTCATCTACGGAGTAATTGTTACTGATGGTGAGGATGAATGGAGTGACAAACCAACTGCCAACATATGCGTCTTCGCTAATGCTGAGGTAACTTACGTTTGAACAATAAGTCTGAAAAGGGCCATCTTCATTTTTTATTCCCACCACCCCCTCCAAAAAAAAATAAAATAAAATGAATAGGGATGTAGAGCTTGTTTGTGAAACTATGATTTTAAAAAGCAAAGACAAACGGACTAACAAGAATTTTTTTTTTTGCCAAATGGTAAAACATTACATAACCATCACCAGACTAAGAATCTTCTTCCAGGCCTGTCGTCAGCTCACAGACGAAGCCTCTGGCCATTGCCTTGGTGCCCAGTTCCAGTAGACAGGTGCAGTCCCCTCATAGAGTTGCCCTTTGTCAATGACAAACTGCTTTGCCCTTACAAGAACAAAGTATCAAGCCTGGACTTCTTCAATCATTTCACGATTAAGCCATCGATACAGAATGATGAGAAGAAGGCTTAAATATGTTGCTCAAACGACATTTTTTTCACCAAAGTATGGCTTTTCTGATCCAAGTAAGGGTATGATTTATTATCACACTTATAAGCCTGGAACATCATCTTTGAGAAAGAAAGGTCATTTTCATTTTGCCAAGGGCGCTTCCACTGGAAAACCACTGGAAAATCATAGTCTATGCAGGCTTGGTATTTCATCTTTGATAGGGAAAGGCCATTTTCATTTTGTAAAGGGCACTCCCACTGGAACATCTGTCAGTCTATAAGAAACTTTCATAGGGCCATTTTCATTTTGTAAAAGGCACACCCATCAGAAAACTTTTCAGTGTATGAGAAACTTTTAAAGGGGCACCAAGGCTAAGACCAGGGCAGTAGAGGCAGTGGCCTCCATTTAATTCCAGGCCTGTACTCATTATCTGGACATTCTAAAGCTTTGATTATATTCAGTGATCTATCGACTCATTCTTAAACGAAGGGTCATAGATTGGTAACTACTCCAACAATTAATGATGGTCATTAATTGACTATAAAAACTTACTTGGTGAGAAGCACTGCAGCTGTTGATAGTATAAACTATTTTGAGAAAGGATTTCCTTCAAAGCAATGGACCTGTGGTTTTGGTAATTTGTCATCCAAAAACAGGAATGGATTCTTGTGAAAATATCATGAATTTTTGTTTGCTGATTTCTCAGCAAGTGGACACTTTGCTCGGCTGAAACTTTCACACCTGGCTTATTGTATCATTATTATTTTGCCTATAAATCAGCATTTTGTTGACAAAAACCCATCTATGACCCAACCTTTAAAAGACAACCTGACATATCTTTCTATGGTTAAATGTTATAGATTCATCGCACTATGCATTGTTATCATATTTGATCTAATTCTTCTTTGCAGGTCGACAGGTCCCCATGTGGGTCAGGAACAACAGCCCGCATTGCACTCCAGTATGCCAAAGGTCAGATTGCCCTGGGTCAAACCCGTGGCTTCGAGAGTGGTGTAAATGGTACCCTATTCATGTGTAAAGCCGTTGAGACAACTAAGTGTGGTTGTTTGGATGCTGTTATTGTTGAGGTTGCGGGGAAAGGGAATTACACCGGAGAGGCAACGTATACCCTAGAGGAAGACGATCCTGTTGGAAAAGGATTTTTGTTGAGGTAGATCAAAAAGTGACTGATTTAGTCTACTAGTAACTTTTAAAGGTAGAATTATCATAGATTAGTTTTTGTCAACATAATGCTGATTTATAGACAGAATTGTAAAAAAAAGATACAATAAAAGTCACACGGGAAAGTTTCAGCTGAATACAGTGTCTACTTGATGAGAAAACTGGAAAAAAACTGTCTCTGTATTTTCACAAGAATGTCAAATCCATCCGCCTTTAGTGAGGTGGCAACAAGTACCAACGACATCCCTGGCAGCAGCATACACGAACGGACTCCCTCAGAAATCTTAGAAACGATTTCTCAGATTGAAATGTTTTAAAGTGAAAAATTATCCATACAATTTTACTTCAAAGAGAATCCTTTTTCAAAACAGTGTCTACTATCAACAGCTGCAGTGCTTCTCACCAAGTAAGTTTTTTTTGGTCATTAATTTTGGAGTGTTTACCAATCTATGACCCTACCTTTAAAGACAAAGCAAAATATCTGTAAATTTTAATGTCACACAAAATTAATCAGGCTCAATCTGAAAGTTTACTGATTTATATCAAATTCATACAAGTACCAACTTTCCAAGAGACAAGCCGAGGAAAAACAAAACTTAAGACACCACTTAATCACGGTGGCCTGGTTTAAATGCGTGCTGAAATACAAACAAGTTTGTGTACAAACATGTGCACAATCTGGGGGTGTAGTTTTCACTATCTCTCTCGCTCCTGAACCACCTAACTTGATGTAAATTTCACGGGCTGCTTGAAAAAAACTATGATATATTATCACTTTAAAAAGGTTTTAAATCACCTGACATTTCAGGGATTCAAATATTTTCTCTGTAATAATATTTTTAAGAGAAGTTCAACTATTCCAGTTGTTTAGTTTGAGAATACAGACGATATTAACCTTGACAGTTTCACGGAAATGTGATGTATTGTCAAGATTTTGTAAATCAGTGTTTGATTTTTGTTCTGATTTTAAAGGGTTTAGAACGCTGTATTTTCTATAAATGCATAAATGATCCTATTGCTGCCATATAAATAAATATTTTCTGTACAAAAATCAATAATATAATGTTTCAACTTGCCATTATTTGAATAACTAAAATCACAGTTTATAACGTTTCTCGCTTTCATTTAAATGTCAGTCTTATTTAAAGTTACAGCCTTATCCATTTTCTAATATCACTACCCAGTACCCAGCTGTGTGATATAATGCCGTGAAAAAATCACTATAATCGACGATAAGGTTGATTTTGTGATCACTATTTTCCTTATCCTCTAGATGGTATAAACTTAGACTACTGTTTAAATTTCACCAGCTTTAGTTGATTAAGGGAATAAAAGAGTGACGACGAGGTCGTTCTCTTTTATTCCTTTAATTAATTGAAGCTGGTGAAATTTATTCCTCTTTTATTCTCATTCATAAATGCCATTTTTGTTAAAATCGTAAGAAATAAAGAAAAAACTGTAAGTGAACTTGTCTTTTTGTTTAATTTTTCAATTCCTGTCCTCATGCCATTTCGTCAAGGGTCGACTTGCTTAGCTGAGTCAGGTCACCAGCCAAAATTTAATGAAGTTTACATTGTTGCCACTTGTTCCCGACTCATTTTTTGCTTAGCAAAGAAATTGGCTAAGCAGTGTTTTCTGCTTAACAGCTTTCTGAAATTGGGCCCTGGTCTCGAACAGCTCCAGCTATGTCTTTATGAGCCGTTCAATACAATGTAAACATGGTCATGTGACCACATTTCAACCAATTCGACTGCCTAAACAGTTTATGGGTATTTATTGATAATCATAATTTGTTTAATTACATAAAACTGCATTGCTAAAAGTGTACACTTTAAGGACAGAATAGCAGTACACATGTATGAACATGTACAGACTTTGGGTAAAGTAAATTTTATATCAAAATGTTATAATTAAATAATTGTGTTAGCGCCTTCTCTGTACCAATTTCTCCCAGTCCACAAGTGTTGATTAACCATAATTATAACCAAAGTTTGGGGTTCTTGATGACCCCGTTGGATACAAAAATGCCAAGGCGTTAATTCAATCTGCATTGGACAACAGGAACTGTTTGCACATTTGCCGGTACCTTTCCAGTGGCTGAATCGCAACTGCCGGATCTTTTGCTCTTTCATCCCATGTTCTCATCTTAAGAATTGCCTCAAGTTGTGGGTCATCTTCGAATGCCTTTGCCTCTTCTGTCGTCATCGGCCCTCCTTGATGGACAAGGGTCATCTTACTTGCCTCTGAGAGTCCTGTGTGGTAAGATTAAGCCGCTTATACATGCAGTTCCTAAGGCTTTTAAGCTACGGTACTATTTATCGAGGTTGCATAAAATTGACAGATTTGTTGCCTTGTCTACAGCCAAACTCTCTCAATTATTCGAATAAAAAAATTCAGGCTCTGTGTTAAGTTTGACACTCTTAAACATTTATTTGAATTGAAGTATGTTGTGATGATTTTGAGCATCAGCACAGGGTGTAGCTGGAGGGTTTATCGTTGAGACGGGAGTTATGATTGCGCCCTTCCTATAGGTTTAAATTATTTGTGTCAGTTCCCCAGACTCGACTGATCATTAGGTTATGCTACAATTTGGACCAAAATGGCGTCCAGCAACCCCGTGACCAAAGAAAACTGATCTCTCCGTGTCGCAACTCTCTCAATGTAGGTCTGACTTGGTCAGATTATCTACTACCAGACACATTTTCCTAACCACCCCCACCTCCTCAAAAGTATACAAAAAACCCTACTCGCGTGCAAGCAAAGAGCAATAATGCGTGTTCACTCACTGTCGTAGTAACCCGCATCTTTAAACACAAGATACCGTTTGGCATCCACGTGCCCCTTTGCGAAGACACTAACACTACGAGGGATTTGGAGTTTCTCGAGGAACTGCTGGCCAACATCCTCATGGCATCTGATACCTAGAACGGCTCCATCTGTCTCCATGTTACCGGTGTTTTCTTGCATTCCGACGAGGTGTCCAATGTCGTGGAATAGAGCCCCGAGAACTACCTATAGATGTGAGATTACATTTTAAAAACACGTAGTCAACCCGCTCGGAACCATTCAACACTCTAAAAACTTCCGGGTCAGAATTCACACGGATCAGGGTCCTGGAATCAAAATGACCCAGAAATGGGTCGAACTGACGCAGAATCGTAGTTAAGATCCTGTTTTTAAACCACCTTCTGATGGGTCAGCTGCAAAACAATACTGCATGATGCAAGGTGCTTATATAGATGCAGGAGGGGATATTGAATTGGAGAGTTTTGAGCATGCATTGCTCCTGAAAAATGCTTGTTCAGAATTTGGGGGATTAAACATGTAACAGGGAAGGTTGCCAAACTGAGACTGGAAGGGGAGGTGTTGCGGTACCTTTATCATGGAGGAAGCCTCCATGCCTTTATAGAACATCGCACACTGATGTAAAAATCGTTTTGATGCATATTACATGGATAGGGAACAAGAGAAACAGGTTTACCTCTGTGGGTGCACCTTCACGTTCAGCCAGCATAGCACACTGCACCATGTGCTCAGTCTGCGAAACTGGTTCACCAATATAGTCATTTGCACCATAGCGCTGGTACAAATCGAAAATGGCGTCCACTGTTTTATCGATATCCATTGGTAGATAATAACAATGTTGGTGCTCCTATATAGGCCTCTAGGCTGACATTACTGCATTGAAGCTCCTCAATCCTCAACACTATACAACGCAATCCAGACCGTACACCTCAGGTTATCGTATAGGCTACGAATAGCAGTTGGCTTGAACTTTTAACTTGCTGAACGTATGCTTCGTTAATTAACACAGGAAAAAAAAACCATAACTGGCTTCACGTGCTGCAATGGCTTCAAAATACGTGTACTCGATATGTAGCCTACAGTGTACGTGAGGGTGCATGTACAGCCGATTATCTTTTCACGTGATTGCGTATTATCATGATTTTGTGTTTGCCCCTGGTGTGACCTTGCTCCATGCAGGAAAGAACCGCCCGTATGGTGTGACCTTGTTCCATGCACGGAAAGAACCGGCGCATTTTGCCTGGATGTATTTCTAGTTCTTGATTTTACATCGAAACAATGAGTAACAATTTAGTATAGGTTTTAAGCAAAGACATTGGTAATTTTTTTCAAGATTGCTTGCTGCACCGTGTGGAAATGGAAACTTTTGTTAATAGAGGAACTTTATTCTAGTTTTTAGCTTTGTTGAAATACGGGAATCAGAACTGGAGCGAAGGTCACTGTGATGTACCCGTAGTTGATAAAGGTTATACAAAGTTCTGTGTGATATTACTTAACAGGCCGCACTTTTATGAAGATGTGCAATGGCGAAGCATTGCAAAAATAGAAGTCCACGTTTTAAAAACAATGGGTTTGTAAAGACTGAAGCCTAAAGTGGCTGAAGGAGAAGTGAAACATGCTCATACTTGTCGGGTTGGCGTAGTGGTATCTTTCCTCGCTTTCCACCTCTGGGACCTCTGTTCGAATCCAGCCGGGGGCACTATGTGGATTGGATTTTCAGTTCCTACCTGATGGCGTGGGTTTTCCCTTGACTATTTCTCGGGGATTTTCCTCCCACATCTCAAACTGACGCTTCCTTTCTTGTCTTCTCTCCATGGGACACTTGGCTTATAGTATAATGAGGAAGTTTGCTTTTCTGAGAGTCTTTGGCTTCAACCCAGAATTAATAAATGAACATTCTCAATTTAATTTCTGCAGACCTTTTTATTCTGGAAATGTCTCAAATTGTAGAGAGCAAACAGCTAACTTAGAAGTGCGCCACTTACACATAAAAACAAAATTATTTCGTATAAATAAATAAAAAATTAAAAAGTGATTTAAATTGAGATTACCACTCAATTTAAATTAATGGCAAACAAATTGTGAGATTTAAATCGAATGTATACATAATTGAAGTGAGTGTTAAAATTGTAACTAGCTAAACATGTTTTGTAAAACAATACACCATTTAAGTAAAACTTGGTAAAAATTTAAGAACAAAATCTCGTGAATGTAAAGAACAACGTAATTTAGTTTAACGGTGTATAACTATTTGCATGAACTATTTAATCCAGCTCAAATAGTTACCTAGCCCGGTTATAAAGTTTCACCAATCGAACCTAAGTATAATATTGCCGTGCGTTATGGAAAGATCGGGAGCGTGTATGCCTCCAATCAGAATGCAATCCAGTTTGTTTCCTCCACTTCACTTCCATGGGCACGGACATCAATAATAGGAAGGGGCACGTGCACCCCCCCTCCTTTAGTTAAGCCACCGAAACATTGTGTTTACATGCAGCGGATTAAGCCCAACTTTTCACAGGTTTGTTATTTCATGTGTAGGCCTATGGTTGATCACACAAAACATGAACGCTGTCTGCGACTATTGTACATGTAGTCTAAACTGTGTGAACTCTATCATGGATGACTCGGCCCGTGGCTCGTATTTGTACAATGCTGGGCAACCGGCGTGGCCTGCATGTAAAACTTGTCCCTGACCTTGTTTCTTACTGCCTAACTGAATTGCATAGTTAACAAATGGTGGCTGCAGTGAGATAAAGTTCTCTTAAAAAGTACATTCATTATGCTCTAATGCATGTCAACTTCGGTGTTTGCATTGTTAAAACGAAACTTTTGTATGGTATTATGTAACAAGTAGGGCCCATACACGTTTGGACTTTGCGCAGTGGTTTGTTTTTAGAACAAGCCCCTTTTCAGCGCTCTTGTTATGCCGTTCACCTTTTTAATAATCTGACGTGTAGGTAACAAAATTGCATTGTCTATGCAAGTAAAAAAAGTAGTTTGAAACATCATGAAATTACAACATAAAAGTTTTACGAACTGTTCTGTAATTTTCAACAGGTCCAGGTTTCAAGTGGGGGCGAGGGGGGGGGGGGAGACTTACCCAGGGTACGGACATCATGGTGTGAGGATCATGAGTGCCCGCCCCCCAGTTATGCCGCTGTTCTAGAGTAACCTTGTGGTACATTGGCATTTTCACCTATCATCAGAGTGTACCCATCAGAGTGTACAACAGTGACAATCCTGTATCAAGTGGTTATAAAAACAAGACAACTAAATCCACATAGAGTAAAGCTAATTCTACATATATGGCATTTGGAGCGCAGCCAGGGCCATGTTGTGCTCTTTCTCTCTCGGAGGCAAACAGAAAAAGAGGAAGTCTAAAGGTTGCGCGCACACACAGTCTTAACTTTTTAAAGAAATTATGTAAATAAAGTTGCACCTGGCCCAATAACACTGAGGGCGCACTTGGTATCTCATCATAAATAATTTTGTTTAAGTTTAGAGCCGAAAGGTGTTTGGCAATGTTTATGAATATTTTATTGCTTAGAATGCTAAAGTGCGAGGTAATACTTGACATGTTGCTGTAACACAAGAGACAGGATGCCCCGCAGCCGAAGGCATATACAAACAAGTTTTCTGTGTAACTGGTAATAAAAAAGTGCTATGTCATCACGTCATAGCAATTTCACTTTCCCGCTTCCGTGACACGTTGCACACAATTCTCGTGTTTTGAACTTCACCGTTACAAAACAGTTGTGTTTTTTTTAACACAAGCTCATGACCAATAAACATCGATTGTATGACGTCAGTATTTTAAAGTATCTAACAGGTTTAGTAGCCCTGACAAAATAGTCGCAGTGTTCACGTTTTGTGTGATCAACCAAATAGGCCTATACATAAAAATAACAACAAACCTGTGACAATTTGGGCTGAATCCGCTGTGTATATAGGGAGTCAGGAGAAAGACGTGAAAAACCGTGCATAATTTTCAGCATGTAAACACACTGCCCTAAATTTTTGGTTGTAACAACCAAATTCAGCTGTTGTGTTTATTTTTTTGCTCATAGGTTTTCAGATACAGTTTTATCGAGTATTACTTCACTTCAGAGGGAAATATTTCACAGAAAAACATGGTTCTAGTATTAACTATAATCAGTAATTTCAGACTAAAACTAAACCGTGATGTTTGTATCCTTACAATACCTTTAAAGTTGCATAAACCAGTCAACAGCCAATGCCTTCAGTATTTTTACAAGAAAAACCCCCCACATTGTTACTGCACGAAGCAGGAAACATTTCTTTCGAATCGATTTAACAACAAAGAGACATGATTCGAGGGAAAGATGACAAACAAAATGCTGCAGTTCTTCTAATGTAGAATACTAACCAAGCATTTTGGGAGGAAATGGTCCGATTTCATGGTGACTGCAGAATTCTGCACTAACGGCCGATTACTATACTTTAAAGGGCCACGTAAAATCGTTCAAAGCAGCGCCATATCGGGGTGGGGGGGTGGAGACAGGGTCGTGGTTGGCCTAAACGGGATCGGCTTTTATATTTCAACTTTCTTCTTTCTTTAAGCATCCGTTTTGAGTTCTATGTAGGCCCTGGACAAGACACCAACATCGCAAGATCAAACAAACCCGGGTAAATGTTGTATGACATTACAGCGCCATCGCAAGTGCATCAATTATTTGTGAACTAAATTTGGATATAGCGATGTTATAAATATTGTGTTCCTAAATTCATTTATAATTAAACGCAAAGACAGCCTCACACCGCCTCCTTGCACTTGACACTTAATACCAAGACCTGTGTGTGACGAGTAGAATAATTACTATGTTCAAGACATAGTTGTAATCTTTTTTTCCAAATATTTTTTTCATCCACACATCAATTTATTGAATTTCGGCTGTATTGTATTTTACTGGACTGCGACCGGTTGTTATTGTTATGGTAGTGTTTTGGGAAAAGTAAACAACAACATAGATACAATGATACAAAAGCACAGCTGGAATCTACTTGCTCTTTAGCATTACCAAAAGTAACAATTAAACATTGATGGACTAACGTTCCCAGAATGTAGCAGACATTCTTATACGGGATTGGTAGGGCTGACAAAATATTGTAGGCAGTTTTCACGGTTTTGTGCGATGATCAACCATATACATGATCTAATAAACCTGCGAAAAATTTAGGCTTAATCCGTTGTGTGAGTCAGGAGAAATTAGTTTTTTTTTAAAACATGCACAATTATTTTCAGCATGTTTAAATATTGTCCTTAGTGTTGGCTGTAACAACCGACATCTGCAGCTGTTGGATTTTAAACAAAATTTGTTTTCAGATACAGTTTTCTCGAATAGAACTTCATTTTAAAGGGAAGTGTTTCATAGAAGAAAAAAAATGGTTCTGTGAGGTACTCTGTAATCAGTAAGTTTTCAGACTAAAATTAAGCAATCATAATTCTGATGTTTTTATCCTTACCAATTCTGTTTCATACCTTTAAAGTTGCATAAACAAATCAACAGCCAATGCCTTCAGTATTTTTACAAGAAAAAAAAACCGCATTGTTATTGCACGAAGCAGGAAACATTTCTTTCGAATCGATTTAACCATAAAGAGACATGATTCGAGGGAAAGATGACAAACAAATGCTACCGCACTTTTAATGTAAAATACAAACCAAGCAGTTTTGGGGAGGAAAGGGTTTGATTTCCTTGTGACCGTAGAATTCTGCACTAACGGCCCTAGAATCACGAATCCCTTTCAGAAACCAAACTACCATTGTTTCACCATTTACATGCTTCACTGATCATGCATGGTTGTGCAAACTTTGATCCAATGATAAAGCATCTATGAGCAAGTGTGAGGAATGAATTGTTGGATGGCTTCAATGGTCAATCAGCAGGAGGTGTTTTTTTTTTCTCTTCTTTTTCTTTTTTTTTTCTTCTAAAAAGTGTTTCCTGCTCTACCCTCAAGCCCTCCGGAAACGGGGACCTTTTGGCGAAAAGCATAGAGTTCATTTTCGTTTCCGGGAAGTGCAAACTTTAGTATTTACAAATACACTCATTCGCAAAAGTGTCCCAAACCTGTTTAAAAATTTAACAAAATTGAAGAAAAGTAAAGTTCCCTACAGGCATGCACCGCACGGGCAAGCTTTAGCACTCGGATCTAACAGAAAGTGTATAGTTAATCCAGTCCTTTGATATTTGTGTTCGCAGATCTTCTTGAAGTTCAGGAAGATTAGCACTAATCACTCGCATCGTTGAAGTTTTGATTAAGAATGACCAGTAGAAGCTCTGGCCAACCCAGAATTAAGAGACTTTGGCTACGGCTGTTGGCTGCAACGACAGTGTTAAAGAACAGTAAGTGTCAGCGATCCGGCCGTAGCCACAGCTGAACTCATCTTGGGACACCACCCTTAGGAATCCACCACGTCTGAAATGTGTAATGCGTGGAGTGGATATCCAATTTGAAATTCGCCAAGGTAGACCATCTATAAACTAAGAAAGAAAAACAAATATGTAGTAAACTTGCGTTACAATGTATAAACCTCTTTTAGGAGAAGTGTCGGTTCGAAGAACTGCTGCGTTCTCAGAACCAAACTTCTCCCAAAAGAATTGCATACATGGTTATACACCCGCAAGGATATGTTTTTTCTACACCATGCAAAGCTTCAACCATCACTTACATCTATAAACTGTTTTCCTTTTGTGTTTATTTTGTAATTTAGCAAGATGATAGATCCATGTCACTCAAGCATGGAAGTGACGATTTCAGTTTCAATGAGGAAACTTTTAGACAAATTTGCTTGTATAGGGCTGGTCAACTTTACATTAGACTTGTGGACAAGTCTTTTTCAATGTTTGTCGCTGTAGTGGCTCTCGTGAGACTGTGGCTCCCGAGAGCAAAAGTCTCGCGGTAGCAGGGGTGAGCCAATCGCTACCACGACGACAAACATTGAACGACTTGTCCACAAGTCTAATTTCACATTTACTCGTCGTGGCATGCCTTTCATAAAAACACGGAAGATGGTTCAACAAAACGTCTAGAGTTATAAGTTGAAGAACCTACAACACACACCAAAACATGATCCGTCGAAATGTGTTGCATTCGTCGTATATTTCTGAGATTGGCAAGTCTGACATAATGAATTAATGGGCCTTCATGTAAATGATTTCTTTTTCCCCGCCAGAAAGAAAGAAAACACATATATCAGCTTCCCATATTCCTAGAATTAGGGCTTGATTGCATCAACATCTATCATGGTTCATTGAAAATGACACAGCCATACTCCTACATACCCCGTTTATTCCTGACGTATTACTCGAACTATATTGCGTTCCATTACAATGTTGATGTTTTGGTGATGTTCAAAACAAGTGTCCAGCTCATACGTAATGATCTTTATCAACAGGACACCACACCGTTCGTCTCTGTCTGTTTATTTGTTTGTTTGTTGTTTTGTTTTTAGTAAAGATCTTTCTTTCTTTTTTATTTTAATTATATTGTTCAATATCATTGTTTATAATAGTTATCCGAACAAAGTGAACCAACAACAAATTGGACTGTGCTTTTTATGACTAAGCAATGTGAATGCAATAAAGACTTACCGGGAAAATTACGTTATACCGGTAAAACATGTGTCACATTATTTGTAAGCAATGTATTCAGTTACAAATTGCACAAAATAAGCAATATATCATCTGATTTTGGGCAATTCTTAGTAACTGATTTACATGTAGATCTAAAGCTATCAGGGTCGATGAGTTTAAAAAGAAATATGTATTGCACCAGCGTCACGCGCGGGCTCTGTCTGCCACGCTCGCCATTTTTTTGGAGCAAACTGGACGTTAAAATTATAGAAGTGTGTAAACGCCGCGTTGCCTAAAATCCACCCTAAACTGTGGGTGTGTTCATTAGCTTCCATGAGTCGACCCCATGTGCTCATCCGGGTGTGCTCATCCTGATAGGCTAATCGAACGCCAACTTCTCCCAGCATTCACACGAATGCATCTTGGGACAGCCGACCCGGAACTACTTTCATTTTGTGTATTACGTCCGTGGATTCACGAAAAGATCGTAAAATAGTTGTTCTTGAGGTAAAACTGCAACGTTAAATTGTTTTGTTAAGTTCACGTTGATGCAAAAGGACACGTCTTCGATAAGAAAAATACTTAATGCTTACAAAGTCGTTGTTTTAAGGGTGGACATTTGTGTCAAACTTCCTGAAGGTGTCCCGCTGAAGTACAAACAAAATGGTTTCCATTAAAAAGTTTTTCGTCGTGACGTCATGCACCTCGGTCAGCCCCAAGTGACCCGTTCCACAAGCAGGCGCTTTGGGCTGACCCTGGTGTGAGCCCCGTGAATGACGTCAAAGCTATTCGAACGCACCGGGGGAAGACGTGGTGAAGATGATGGCGAACGCACCCACTTTCACCAATATTATTTTCGTTTAACGTATTCCTCTTCAAGTTAGAATGTTAATATTTGTTTGTTTGTTGCTTTTGTTTTTGCTGTAATTTGTTTTGTTTTGTATTTGTTAGTTGGCATTTCAATACAATTGGTTTGTTCCGTATCCATTTCATTTTTTCTTTTTCATTTCAGTATTTGTTTTCTAAATCAGTTCTTGATTGTCTTTGATTTAATTAATAAATTGTTCTAAATTTGTTTATTGTTCTTTCTTTTACACCAATATGGAATAGTGTCGAGTTGAATTTAAAAACAAGTGAATTCGCGAAATGCCCCCTTACGTCATCACTTATGTAATATTACATTATTTGTGGGAGCTCCGTTTTGTATAGCAGCTTTTGTTTCAGCAATAAGATATAACAAAGCAACATCCCACAAATGACGTAAAAGTATTGTCATTTTGACGCAAGCCGTCAACGGCAGAAATGTAGTTAGTTTTTCAAAACCTTTGCCAATTTTTTTTATCGATAATTACGAAATACTCAGAAATGTGAAAATATAAAAATTACAGATAAATGATAAACAAGCGCGTTTTACTTTTAGACAAGTTTATATAGCTTTCCAGTTAAAATGTTTTCGCTCATCAAGTAGCTTTTCAAAAATGATGGGACACACGTACTGAAAATTATCACAGGGGAATATGCTACCCTATAGTGCTAAACCATAACGCTGTTTACCATATAAGAATGGTTTAAGTCTAGGTGAAAGTTCTAATTATTTATCAATCAGTTTTGATAATTAACTTCGCTCTACGAGGATTATCATTGACTAATTGGAAATCGGCAAGCACAATAAAACAATACACACGGTGAACCTTGCAAACAATAACTTCATTTCCGTTAGTTTTCCCTTTGGTGCATCTTTGCTTTACCGGATGTTTCAATGGTAGATATTATTAATGCTATGAGGAAATAGGCGTGCAACTATTAAATCTCTACATACTCTACATGATATATTGTGCTGCGGGTGACTGAATAAAAAGAATTGCATTTCATTTCCCAATACTCATTTCAATGACACAGCTAAAACTGCATCGCCGTTTTAAAAATTAAAAAAACCACAACAAAAACATCCTGCAACAGCAAGGCTCCGTGATGTTGCGCACACTGAATGAAATACTTGTACCATGCAAACGATTTGTTAAAACGACAGTTGGTAGCAAAAGCTGCGGGTCCCAGTAATAACCGATGTTCTGATCAGCAGAGCGTGGGTTCGAGTCCCTGTCTTGACAATAATGTGTCCTTACGCAATAAACCATTATCGTTTCGTCCTTCGGATGGGACGTAAAGCCGTTGGTCCCGTGTATTGTGAAGTGCACGTAAAAGAACCCAGTCGAGGTTTGCCCCGTTGTGTCTGGCAGTGGCTGCTGTATGCGCCACAGCGTCTTGTAAACCCTTATAAAGTGCTACACAGATCGGTCTCATAATTCAACAATTTCAAATCTGGAAGGAAAATAGCCATCTAATATTTATACAAATAGTTGTCCACAAACTTGGGAGAATCCGGGTCAAATCTGACCCAGGAGGCGTTAGAGTGTAGCCGTTCACCACTGACCGTAGATTTCAAAGAGCTGCTTTATGCACAAAACGTAGCTTAGCACAGTACAATTATGCTTACGAGAATAAGGCCATACCAGCATAAAACACCCTTTCACATCTGTTACTGGTATCCCGTTTACTTTTTGTTTTATTTCATTTATTTTTGTAAATTTGTTTGCTGAGCCGATAATTTGGAAGCAATTTTGTGGACCTGGTAATAGCATCATATCGGAGTCACTCTCGATCATTATAGGGTATTATACAGGATTGGTAACGATAACAAACATTGTTTAATTTTAGTCTGAACGTTTACTGCCTATGAAGTTTCTACTAGAACCTTTTTTCTGTGAAATATTTGTCTGTGAAATGAAGTCATAATCGAGAAAACTGTATCTGTTTCCCTTGTGGGATATTTGAATGTGATCATATCACATTTTTTGTTTACATTATGTATTTAAATACATTAATAACACTATCGTTAATAAAACAACGATACATCTTCATTACATACTAGAGTAGCTGGTCAACGTCCCACGACAGAAACTGCCCTCCTCCAAACTAGCCTTGTCAGAAATCAACCAATATTAGCAAGTAATATGTTTCCATATTAGGCTCCGCCCATATACATTGTAGTTTCACTGACGTTTAATTCCTGTACTTTTTAGTGGGTGATCGCAGTTTGCTCGTGTCGTGTCATGCGCGTCTATCTCCTCGCTCAATGTCCAATGATGTTGCAAGGATCACCTTTCCAACCAATCTGAACGCAGCTTAACACCGGCTGATATTTGTTTCATCTCTCTCTCCCTCTCTCTCCCTCTCTTTCAACAGGTGATGACGTCGGATAACGCTGTTGCCTTTGGCGATGATGCGGACCGTCAAATTGAATCCTCCTGTGATGGTATATTACGGTACGTCAAGCTGATTGGTGCACACACATGTAGACGAGCTTCATTGAAGAATCATTGGCGAGACTTCCATGCTGCGGTTGTGTCATGGTGTGTGATGAGTCTGTGACCAGACTTCTGACAACACGAGATCAATATTGTGAGTAGACTGTAGAAATATAATGGACACTTTTATAAACACATTTAGTTTTGTTGTTGTTGAAATGAGATATTCAATATTTTCTCGGATATTACTCTCAGCAGTTTGTGGGTACTTGGGAAGAGGAGAGCAGCGAGCTGCATCTAGGAGGGGATATGTAGAGAAATAATGCATTGTGTATTTTTGGTAGATTTTTGACTCTCTGTGTGAAAATTCAACACAGAACTTGGGTCGATCGTGAAGTAATTCCAAGTTGGTTTGAAGTCCCTTTGACCAACGGGCCCATGTAACACTTCGTATCTAACTGGTATCTAATTAACCTGCTATATTCATACGTATAGTATCATTTGAAATTGATAAGGACAATGCTCTTTGTAACGGAATTCAACACTGTTCCTTGATTCGTGAAAGAGTTCATTCACTGTCATCATGTAGTAGGAGGAGGAAACCGTACGTTTACATTTGTTGTGTATGCACTTACTCCAGAAATGGTTGCGGGCACCTTTTAAAATGTTGCATTTCGTGTGTGTTCTTGTCCATAGATCCACGCCTGTATGCCCCCACGTCGTTTTATCTGAAGTTTCAATTAACACGAAGAACAGTTCTGTAGAGATGACAGTCTCACGAGTGCTACGCCTCCTCCTGCTACTGCCCCTGGTCTGTGCAGAGAATGGACGACAAAGACTGCATACTGGCCACTCCGGCAGGGATGATGACAGCCCCGACAGGCATCCCAGATCAGCAGGGAGACCAGACCCCGTAGCTTCAGTGAGAGTAGACGTGATTTGTCAAGCAAGGTGTCTGGCTAAATGCCTGGCAAACAACACAAAGGTAAGTGCTATGATTATAAACTGCACAATCCTCAAGATAATGCTTCGATATTAATAAATTGAGAACATTGTAGGATGCCTCGGAGTTGTTTTGTTAAAAAAAAAATTACAAAGTAAATGGTGATTCCAAAAGGTCGAAGACGTCAAATTGTTTGTGTGAATAGCCAGATAGCGGGTAATAAGATTTTTATTTCAGCAGTAGCTCTCACCTCAAGCCAAACTAAACTCGAATCTGAAAAAAAACTCACCTCAGATGATAATACTGTATAGACTATTCGAGTCTCACACGTATCGGAACGAGAAAACACGCAAACGAAGAACACATTCTTTTCTGAAATCAAATCTTTGTTTTAAATTATATCAAATAAAACAACAAAAAATACTCATTACAATGCGTTTTAAGCTTTAATGTATAATAAATATATTTTTAAAAAAATGTTAATTTGTATTGAAACAAAATGAATTTTTGGGACAAGGATGCTTATTTGATCTTAACTTTTTGTAAATTCTACGCCTGAATAATGTGCAACCACTCAAAAATTAAAGTGTGACACAGTCTATAGAGAACGCTGGCGCCTCGGCGACCTTCTGACTGCAACGAAAAGGGCTAGCGTCTGGCAATTATACAGCATCGGTCGATTATCATCACGCAACCAAAAGAAGCTTTTACATTAGTTTGGTGATCGGTGGTGGGCACCAATTTGTTTGTTTTTTTGTTTTTAAGTAACCAGAAGCTGAGGTCAAGTTTACTTCTCGGGGTTTCTTCTTTATATTGTTGGACTGTTTTTAACTTTCATATTGTTTTTATCAATTAGTATTCAAAACATATTACATTCAAAACATATATAAATGTCCTGGTCATGTACGTTAAACTAGAATAATTGACGAAACAAAATCTCGTCCATGTAAAAATTCCACGTGTGGACCACAATGGTGCCGGAAGTTAGAATACGCGCGAGACTTGCACGGTCTATTAATTAGGGTGGTTTTGGCCGAGCGGTCTGGTGAGCAGCGCACTGTACTTTGAGGTCAGTCGTAGTGGGCTCGAATCCCGGCGCGGCCCGGCCGATCGTGGCACTCGAGTCCGTGAGCAAGTCACTTTACCATAACTGTTTTGGCCGTATGTCCCTGGTGCTATGATAGAAGTATAGCCCACAGAAGAACACATAACTCGTCTAGGAAGACTAACAAGTGTTTGTCCTCGCCTCGGCAGATTATTGCACCTTCGTCATGTGTCCTCTGTCAGGCTTCCAATCCACAGTGGTTCAGTTTACACATTACGGTATCATTGGTTTCCCTACGGTATCCAAACTATGCAAAAAGCTCAGTGACAATCGAGCCGAGTCCATCATGACAGTTGATACAACTTGCTAATTTTTTTCTCACAAAATAGCACAACTGTTTGTTAATTGGGTCGCATGGGTGGCTAGTATACTAGTGCGGCCCTCTGGTTCGATTCCCGGCTAAGGTGAGTAAACTTGTGCGTTGGTTCTCTGCCTATGCCACGGGGAGGGGGGGGGTCCTCCAGGCCCCCCGGTTCGCCCCCTCCGGAAAAATCAGAAACTTTTGATCTTTGTTGTACTCATATAAAGGCGCCCTCCCATGCCTGCGGCTCAACACCTTTTAGCTGCGTCCCTCGCAGTTCAGCTTCTCAGCTGCGGGTAAGGAAGATTAGCCTTCCAAGTTATTGTTAGTTTTATTAAGAATTAAATATAAGGCAAAATACTACTACTCAGGTGCTGCTCCAAATTGTAAATATCAAGTATTTCAGAGGACGCATTCAATGTCAATGGTCAAACTTGAGACAGACTCCGTAAACAAGAGAGCGAGCTCACATCTCGTCAGTGGTTAAACAATATACCATACTCAATATGAGGCTGAGGGTGTCCCCAAAGTTTTTTTTTTTTTTAATAAATAGAATTAAAAAAATTAATAACAAATCCTCTAAGAAAATTGTTGATTTTCCCAGAACACAATGAGGACACAATAGGAGGGTTACACCCGCGCTACTTACTGAGCACATTCAGACCTGAGCTGCAAATCACTAGGCCAGAGCCTTAACTCTGTATCACGGCCAAGTCAAGAGCGTTACCTCTGAACGAATAGCAAATGAACAGTGACAGACTGATTATGCTGCATGGCTGAATGACTCAGCTTGTCTCATCAAAAGAAATGCTAATTATGAATTATTCACAAAAAGACGATTCTATGTGTTCCCTACATCATCATCAGCGACCTTGCACACACGGCCGGAGCCCTCCCCCTGTCTTTAAAAGCCATCGCACAATTTTCCAGAGCATAAGAAAGCTAATGAAGCACTTAACCAGATGAAACAGGCTCTCCTGGATCACGTGGTTTTAAAACAAGGACTCGAGAGTCGTTGATGAGAAGTTACAATTGTGAATATAAAGCCGGCATGACAATATTCTATGCAAGTTCTGTGTCAATTTTCTTTCTTTCTGGGATTGCTAATAGTGTCACCATGTGAAACTGTGGACGATGGATTTGACATCAAATTGCCACT
>CM021526.1:12231384-12241498 GCA_010994315.2 Pisaster ochraceus | reverse complement strand
ACAGAAGTACCCCCTCCCAGAGAAAATCCTCTTAAAATGTCCCGAGATTCTCAGAACACAATGAAGAGACAACATGGGGGGTGTCACAGTGCCACTTATCGAGCATCAACTGCTTTTTTTTCAGAACCGTCTGTGACACAACATGATTGCTGTTACACTTTTTCTCCTTACTGGTTAATCATGGGCATGATTCATGTTTCTACTTTCATCAGTTAGTATATCATGTCGATCTGTCTCGAAGACGACTCCGGGCGAACGAACCTTCCATAAACAAATATCATGCCATCCGTAATAAACATATGCATTTGTAGAAAAAGGTCGAAGAGATTGTGTTTTACACGAATCCTAAATTTTATTAACCTGATGGCGATATCAATCTCACCCAGATTTGTCCTTTGTCTAGAAGGCTTTCATTGTTAGTAGATAAATTAAACCCGGTTTGTGTTTGAATGAATAAAAAGCATTTTCATTAGTCGTTTTCTCCTTCCCCGATCCACATTTTGAGTTGAAGGTATACGACGATATTTAGTGTAAAAACCTTGAATCTTAGACGGTCATCCTTCAAACAGTAGTTTTTGGCGATTTTTGCTGGACCTCGTATTGAGGCAGATGAGTATCAAAATAGCGTTAGCTGGGAAATTAGTGCTGTACTTTTATGATTTCTGTAATCAAAAACGAAAACTTATCAGGAACACTGTATGTAATCACTGTATGCTGGTCAATGTAGACCTTTATCATGCTGCCACCATCTTGGTCATGTTCCCTGTATCCAATAACAGTAATGGAAACTAACTTTCCTTGTACAGAAGGGAACTAGACTATTTTTCCTTTCAGCCTCGGTTTTGTTACACTGATTTGAATGGGAGAAAATCGCCATGATGAGGGTCCGTTAATCCCGTTAGAAGAGTTAAAACTCTTCTAACGGGATTTGGTTTTGTGACCGTCAAGATTTGGACAGACTTCATAACGGACACGTGACTGGTCTCAAAGTAGGCATAGATTCTTCTTGAGATGAGTTGTGACATCACATTGTCTTAGCAGTTAGGATGAAAATGGGCCCCCGGTAATCAAATTGGGACTATGGGAGACAGGATACAACCTCTCTGTGTGGGTTCTGAGGCATTAGCCTACATGGTGAGGAATCAATGTATATTCAGTTTGCGGTAACACCATGCGTATATATCTACTTAGCTTTGTAAATTTGTTCTTTGAGAACATGTCTTGCTATTTATTCTACCGCTGCGGAGTAGATTTTGGAATTCGGGAGACTACTTATTTTTGAAAAGAACTGTCCTGTGACCTGGGCTAAAGGTGGGAAAATCGGCTGGGACTACTGCTTTCGCTTAGTTGATCGAGTGGACTTGTCGTTATTCATTGAGAGTTCTTCAATGTCTCAACATTTCGACTTTAGCCTGCTCTAGTCATCGACGTGGAGAGTGCTTCTCTGTAAAGATGCGGGATTTTTTGGTCTAAATTTGAAAAATAAAGTGCAGTAATGCCTGTAAACCCAACTGAATCTGTGAGTTTGGGTTGTTGTTCTGTCTGTTCATAAGTGAATTCACTATTTTGTCGTGTGGGCGAGATTCTTATTGAGTTTGTCAGATCTGTTTTTCAATTTAAGAGCACATTGTTCTCGATCCCCAAAGCGCCGTAATGAGATTGCTGTTGTCCTTCCCTACGAAGGCAATCTCTCATTTCTTCAGCTGTAATTACAGACGCGTACATCATCAGACTTTGGAAATTCTTGACAGTAATCAAGTTCTGGAATCATACACCACTGCCTGTCATTCTCCATGAGTTGCCTCTATGGATCGGGTACTTATAAATATTCATTGGTATTACAGGGAAGCTCGAGAGGCAAGATCCTGTCTTGAGTTTTAAGCTTATCCTCGGGCATTTCAGAGATTTGTTTGTTTGTTTGTTTGTCTTTACCATCGAATTTTGAATCTTGAGAAGAAGAAAAAAAGATAACAAAGACAAGAAAGAAGTAAGAAGTAAGAAGATTACCCCCACACAATGATATCACACATTTGAATTGTGTTGACCAAAGGGGCTAACCAAAGGAATTAGTATTTGAAGCGGGGGGAGGGGGGTGCTTAGTGTTTGAATTCCATAACCACGACATTCAAACTTCGCTTATCCAATACGTGCACAATGCACTCGTAAAAAAAATATATTGGCAACAGTGTTTTCGTTTCTATTTTAACGAATGGTGGAACCTTGTGTTGGAGGAGTTGTGTGCTTGCTATAGGTCCGATATTTGGCCGATTTTACCCGAACATTTCGTTGAAGGTAATGCGCGAAAAATATCTGCCAATGATTAGTGATAATTAATATTAAACAACAAATTTGAATTGAGTATTGTCAGGATTCCGACATGAAATCACATCTATCAGGCATGTACAAACAACTTTATGTTTACTTTATGTTCAGAAAAAAATAATTCTTTAAATGAAAATTTCCGCCAAAATTGGGCCTTGTAATTCAGGTGTATTGTCTATTTTGTCCTCTTCAGATGATTTTAGGGGGTTCTTCTGTACAGGTGTGTTGAAGTGGGACTATGGGATACCCTCTGCCCCATATCGGGCATAACTGTCCCTGATACTAGCCCAGCAGCCGATTGCACGAAACTTTACGACATGGCGCAAGTTACGCACTACTTTCGTGAAATCGGCTGCAGGTAACACCCGGTTCAGACAGGCGCTCCAGAGTCGCGCCGAACCCAATAGATTAGGAGCGACTCTAGGTCGACCCAAATAAATGTTGGTTTGCAGACAGGCGAACTTAACATACGTTTGACTCATGACAAGATCCGACGTCTGAAATCACTACGCTCCAGAGTCGTTCTGAACGACTGCAACAGTCGATCTTTCCACTTCCAGCCCGTCCAGTCGATCCTAACTTTTTTTCAGGCGTCGAGCTTTTCATGTACTTAATTAATTAATTTGGTTCGGTGCGGCTCTAGAGCGCATGTCTGACCCGGGTGTTAGACTCCTCCGTTGCATCATAGCGCAAATCTCTGTCCTTGCTCTATGGTTGAATACAACGTGCAGCGCAGTCCAACGGAGACTGACATCGGGCAAGGGTTTCACCTGATGCATTTCTCTGGGTGAAAGTGATTGAAATCAATCGCTTGTGCATTCTGTGGCATATCTTTGATCCAAGGGGATGAGAGGCAGCGATGAGCTAATTCAACCATGATTCAACAAGTACACCGTCCGCATGTTTTCTTATTGATTTAGCATAGGATAGTTGACATTTCCCTGGCTCAACTTTTCACGAGGGAACGTCAGTTGCTTTGGTCGTGTTGTATCGTGGTGGACTGTTAATGAACAATGTCGTCCCCAGAGGTTGTTTTAAAGGTGACCTAAAAATCATCACCCAAAGTCCTTCCACTGGTGTTTCTCGAGTTTGATTGATCCAACACTTGCATTATACATCACTAGGCCGCTGAGGTATTGTAACATATCGGCTACGAAGAATTCAGTAGCCATATTGCCTTGAGAAGCCCTAAACACCATATTAATGTTACGCGTTGTTTAGTAGGATTTTCTTGAAAAAAGGGTAACGGAGACTGACGACCAACCAGGGCTAGGACATTCCCCAACCACCTATACAATGAGGAAGAAATGAACTTGGCAACGCGTAAAATAAACACAAATTGCTCAAGAGCATTACCGTAAATCCAGCGCCAAGGCGAAACAAGAGTAAAATTTTTGGGGGGCACATGGGTGCACCATTTTTTTCGAGGGGGAACTTCTGGCCAATGAAAAACTTCAGAGAGTCTTGTTATGCCATTTACTATTTTGTTATAAAGAAAATAGTTGACGTGAATGTACAAACAAAAAATGCATTGTATGTGCGCAAATGGAAAAAATAGTTAACAATTGTAGAAAGTTATCACATTAAAGTTTATAAAGGAAACATTTTACCCTCTGTTTTTGTTTATCTCAAAAGTCCTGATTTCAAATAGGAGCAGTGGGGCACGTGCCCACCCCGGGCCCCGCCCCCTAGTTACGCCACTGCATAAACTGTAAGGATTAAAGACCCGTCTGAAACTCTTTGATATCATAAAAAAAACCTTTGTCATCCAAGCTTACTTTTTGAAATGATAAATCACAGCTAACTTCCAAAGGGGCGTCCAACCTATCTGGTCTGATCCTACCATAAGTTGCATCTGCATCAATGACAAAAGTAGACAACAAGTAGTCATCATGTCTAGACCTAATTATTGTGCCAAGTTTCCTTCCCAAGAAATCAGGGCAAACTTTCTTTCTTTCCCCAGTCTGAGATTAAACTAGTTTATGAATTGTCGAAGAAATGGGCCTAATTTGTTTCGACATTATTGAATGATGGCCCAGAATTATGTTGACTTTTCCTTTGACGATGAGAGGGGACTGACGTCACACTGGCAGGATATTGCCCGAGTACTTTAGAGATAAGCCCCTTTTGATTAAGTAGGCCGCTTGTCATGTTGTCTTTGCACTCATTTCCATATAGAATATTTCCTTGAATAAATGGCCCATCGCAGAGGAGGTGCGCATGATTTCAACAACGTCTGTACAATAAATCCGCCGCACTCAAGCTATATGTGAGTGCTACGATTGTTTCATCGTTGTGTAGGAGAAGTTTATCATGCAGCCAAATCGTCTCTGTGTTTGAATAACAGTAATCTTTGAAAATGCAGATTTCAAAAACACATTTTGTTTAAAATGGTCCCTTTTTGTTTCCTTTGAAACAGTATTGCATGTAATTCGTTAGTGGTGACTGTGGGCTGGTTTTGAAACTATTGGGGGTGTTCATCTCCGAAGTCTACCCATTTTTTTTTTTGGGGGGGCGGGGGTTAATTTTTTTTCTCTTTACAGTAGCATGGAAAGTATAGACGTGACACCTGTTCCACTAATAATCAAATGACAAGGATCTAAGTGCGGTATTGTATATACAGGTTATACGTTATTTGTATACAGTGTAGGCCTATGACCTACTTGTGATTAATTAATTAATAGAGGCTTTGGGGTGAAGTATCACACAGCTGATCACGCTGAACGAAGTTTCTCAAACAACTGACATTTTTCCTAATTGTTTTGTTGTACGATCCAAAAATCTTTAAACTATCCGTGAATATAAATCTCTCAAAAAGCCCGAATTTTCTCAAATGCAACAAAGAAATCAAACAAGATGACACTGATTTAAAGAACACAAGAATCAAAGTGGTTTAATTATGAAACTATCAACCACTTCAAATACCGATTAAGTTAAACAAATGTAAATTTATAACAGATCTTATACAAAATAAGTACATCTTACGGGCGAATGCGTCAACCGGGATGAGATACGGGCGAGGACTGCAGCAACAGAAGATACAACGAATACACTCGGGCAAACGATCAACTCCAGGGGCGAAAACAGTTCTTTGACAATGTGACTAGGAGCTATCACGGGGCGAACTCACTCAAACAAATGTCCAGAAAAAGACGAAGCAACAACAGGTACACAATCAGACACCCCTCGCAAAATATGGGGAAGAAGACCCCGAAATACCAAACTGTAGATTTCGTTCTAAATAATGTCCTTTCCGGAATTAAATTCAGCTCTGCAACTCGGTCAAAAACGAACTCTTGCAAAATGTTCCTCCAACGAGTCGTATAAAACGAGTCGTAGCTTCCACCAGTCTTGAGTATTTGTCCTGTTGAAAATCTCTCCCAGCCCGTATTAAAGGATTTGTAATATTTTCTGGAAAGTACTAAAACTAACTTTGAATTTCCAGCCATTTCCGAACACAATTCTATATAGAACAATCATTCACTTATTCATAACGGATTAGCGCCGCCCACTGGGGTCAACGCACTTACACACAGATAATGATTGACAGCGTGCGCTATATACAAACGCACGTAGAAATACAATCTACTAGGGTCTCATAATAGTTTCCGTTTATGAGGATGGACTTTACAAAAAAAAAGAAAATATTTGATTACAACATTAATTAGTTATTTTGTGGGGTCAGCTACATCTAGAGTGCTGATGTGCAGGGTTGATTGATTAATGCTTGAACCCACATTACAAGCTTTAGTAGAAAATTTGAGGTCCTGATGTAATGATGTCATCAAGTCTTACGTGACGCCACCTTAAAGGTGCAGTTACAACATCTATATCTACAGAAACAAATAAGCGGTGGGGCTGAGACCTCGCATGTATTCAAGCCGGGGTGTGTTACGTCTGTAGGTAGAGGTGACACCACGATGACGTCATCAAGCCTCAAGAGACATGAAGCCAGGATGTGTAACATCCAAAAGTTTAGGTTCTGTTCTATTTACGTTATCAAGCGTCACGTGACGTCACCTTAAAGGTGCATTGCAAGATCTCTGTATACAGAAAAAAAATGCGATCAGGCTGAAATCTCACACACACATCCTCACATTATTATGGCAGTTATGGGGTACCTCCATTGTTGTCCTATTATTCCCTTAACTGAAGAAATTCTCTATGGTGTACCACTAGAACAAAACAAAAAAACCTTGTGGGGTAGAATAATTTTTTGTTCCATTGTTAAAAGTACCCAGCAAGTTGGCGTGTGTAAGGGCACACATTCAAGTCCCTAGTGGACCTCTTTTGTTTTCAGGTCCACACTTCGTATGTAGCGTTAAAACACATAGACATACAAACAAGGAGCTATAAAATAGTATGAATAACATTTACAAGGGTTTTTACGTTATTTCTGAAGCAAAATGACATTTCAAGTGGTTACTGGTGCTTGGTTTTGTATATAAACATCGACTTGCGTGAGTTAAGTCAATTATTTATTTAACGTTGTTGACTTGTTTTAAATATAACAGTAAAGCAACCCTTTGAATACCAATAAATGTCAAATTTGTGTCGGGGTGTTTTGAGGCTCCTTCTATTAGACATATTTCCAGTATATGCGATAGATCATGTTTCATTGTCATCTTCCGCCCATCCTATTTGTTTTGTATCTTCGAGTGCTTTGATGTGGACGGGATTTGATAGAAGCAGCAGCTTTGTAGTATTTGAGGAGGTTTTGCATGTTTTTACTGTCAATAGTCAGAAGAATTCTTTTTAAAGTACGGGTGTCCGTGTCCATTCAGGTGGGTGGTTTGAATACGGTAACCAAGTAGGCCTACAGGAATGCAGGTAAACCACTTCCTTTTTATACTGAATTTGAAACAATCATATAGGTTAGCGGTGACTTCTCTTTCTTTCGAGCTGTGGTGGTTCTGAAAAGAACCGGTGGCGTGACAGCTCGACGTTTCGATGCTTTGATCGTCTTCGTGAGTAAGCTGGACTCTCATGCGTGAAGTGTATTAAGTACAATGTAGATACTCGTCGATACGCGAAGGCGGGAAAGATTGAACGGGTTCTTGGTTTAGGTGGTTTCTTGGCAAGTGCGTGCTCACTGAACTGTGTCAGTTGGAAATAGCCTGTGCAGGGGAAGGGAGGGTCATGCCTAGCTGAAGGTAGATGACCAAAGTCTAAGGCGCTGATGGTGTGACCGTGGGGGATCTAGTGGTCGGCAAGAGGGGAACCAACAAAAATATCACCAATCTGGAAGTTGATGTCTCTTTAATGGCCTCACGGATTCTTCGTTATGCAAGGTTTCCAATCCGACTTTGACAACATGCAAAGGTTCTTCTGTGTTTAATGTCACTGTGCAATTTCACAATGCCAGTTCGAGTAGAGATTGACTGACCACTGCAGTGGTCAGCGCACTGGCAACTTTTTCATACCAAAAACATGAACTGATATTCGTTTATGTGCCACAAGCCAGAGTGCGTGATATTGCAGTTACACTTACATATCAATGTATGTGTGGATTTGAAGCTGTACTCTTGGCAGAGCGAAGTTCAAAATGTTATTTGTTGTATTTAAATCTTTGATTGAGAACTGAAGCTTTCAAATCTAAGATTTATGTTGGTTTTAGATGTCAGACGGTCGATGACCCTTTCTTCTCAATTTCTAACCCTTGTCTTGACCATTATCGCCCCACCTGCTATGTAGTGGTGTAACCTCAGGGGGCAGGAGACACCCCCCCCCCCCGCGCTCAAATTGTCTGGATACTGCTGCAGCATCTTTTACCTTTAGGGTATTTGCAGCAAATGCAATAAAGCCGGGTTTGATGGATTTGGTGTCATTAAAGGAACACATTGCCTTCGGGGTGGGCGCTTGGGGCTATAAAAACGCTTGTTATGAAACTAATATGGTTGGAAAGATATTTTAAAAGTAGATTTGGAGACCCAATTTGATCACACAAAATGGCAGATCGTATGTTCCGCTGGTTGTATTTCCAGAGGCAAAATTTGTGTTTTTTTTTAATAACTACTCACTAACTTACTGTAGGTGTTTAGTGCATGAACAACTCAAAAAGGGATATATGGAGTAATTCCAACAGCAATTTTTTTTTATAGATATTTGAAGGCAATGAGCTCTTTTAAGCATGTTTGTATAGCTTTGTGGTTAAAAGCCTCGATCGAGATCATAAGCCCTATTTTTTCATTTCTCAAAGCCATAGCATTTCTACGGAAGCGTTTCTGCGTATTGCCGCCACACAAATACAAACAATCTCTCCTATCGTGCACGTACACGATAAGTGGGGAATGATCGTGTACGTACACGATATGTTTGGACTTATCGTGTACGAAGACAATAATTATCGTGTACGTACACGATAAGAGAGAGACTGTTTTATTCATGTGGCGGCAATACGCTTCAATCCGTGCATTTCAAGCAAACGTGTCTAGGGAAGTTTTTCACCATGCCCATCTTTATACCATTAAGCCTATTTTCTGTAAATATTACATTTTCAATCTAACAAGTGTTAGAACTAGAAAATCTCCGGCAGCTTTGTAACACCGTTACTGACATAGCCAATGCGATTATAGGCTGGCTGATTTGCCAAATGGAATTGAACCCATGAATATCACAGCAGACACTATTGTTCTGTATTGTTTCCCCATATGACGTGACCACCTCATTATTTTTGTTTACGAAATTTTCAGAGGATGGCATTATTTATTGAAAACAAGAGGGTTGGAATGAATTTGCTCTTCCAGGAATGAGGATGTAGGCTAGCTATCAAACTTAAGTTGGAATCGAACGGGGTTGTCGCAGGCAATGGATATGTCTTCACCGAAGATGTTGGCGCCTCAAGGCTCAAGATGGTGGGTAAGCGGAGCTATATGCCCCGGTTGGGCTCCTCTGTCAGTGCAGTACAACGGAAACTGACGTGGCTACTGAGGTCTATCTAATTGTTGTTAAATGGGAACAATTTCAGCAGGCAAATGTTTTGCAGCATTTACAGAAACTATTATCGTCTCCACTGCTCTTTTTTTGCAGAGGACCCGCTGATATAAGGAAGAAACTCGACAAAGATTTGATGTCGGGATCGGATCACGGTGCCGGATTGTTGATTCAAACTTTGTAGATTCAAAGTGGTCAGGAAGTTGGCTCGTTCATGGCAGTCACGTCGCTTGTTGTATATACACACAGGCCGGATGCCGTGCATGCGTTGATCTTTGCGATGAAAGGTTAAATATTGATTAAACTTAATTAAAGTTGTTTGGTGATGTTGGGAAAATGATATCTACTGTTTACTGACGTACATTCGATTAAAGCAGCAGTCTGGTTACTGACGAAATTCTTGTGGGTCAGGCCTAATAATGTACTGTGTGTGTGAAGTTGTCATTACACCTGTGTACATGATAGAGAGACAGAGTGTGTCGAAAATAGGGGATCAGCCCTTTTGTCTATTTTGTGAACCTGGACAGTTTTCTGTCTGACAAAACATATTGCCTGATCGTGTTCATTTTAACAGAGGTAAGATTTTAAATTTGGACAGTTCGTTTGTTTCCATGTTTCTGTAAATCTTGTTTAAAATTTATATTAGACCATCTAATTTCCCTTCCCCGTGTCTATGTTCGGATCATGGAGGAGACGAAACAAGGATCAAAATGATAATCCTCAAGTAGTAGTACTAAGTAGTAGTATTGGCCCCGTCAGTCAGTTATGGGTTCGTCTGCAAGGACTCCCGGTAAGCATGGAGGTAGAATTTGGTTTCTAATTCTACCTCCTGGTAGGTTATAAAGGTACCATGAAAAAA
>CM021526.1:12216037-12227852 GCA_010994315.2 Pisaster ochraceus | reverse complement strand
TGAATGATGAGGTGAGGTATTATTATTTAAAACCACAAGGCTGCTGGACTTTTCCCTATCACAAGTATACCGACCCAAAGCTAAAATCACAGGCTTCAGCCCTGTGGAAAAGAGGAAATTTTGAGTCCTGACATTACCAACAGTTGTGCACAGCTTTTCACTCGTTAACTTGGCGCTTCTCAGTACTCATGACTATTGGAAATTGACAATCACAAGATCGGTGTGACTCTATTTTTTTCCAAGAATAGATGCTGTGTTATTTCTTTAAGAAATTCTATCCGGTGCACACTTTACAGCCACCTGATGAAATATTCACAGGAGATTGTACAGGTGTAGTGCTCATTTCCGTTTTGATCATGTTTTCTCAACACATGAGCCTGAGGAAGTCCTCAGCAGCTCCATTAGCCTGGCCATGTTTTTCTGGAATGTTCAACACCTATAGTGTCCCTGCCTCATCATCTAGTACTAGGGAAGCTGCCAGATCACGGCTTGTCGCACCTGCAGCGAGTAGACACCCCGAACAAATAGCTCAAGCGCATGTGGGTGCCACGAAGAAAATACAAAGAATTATTTCGTTAGAACTCTGCAGTTGTGATTGATCTCCATATTATTGTAAGGATGTGGACAGTGCATGTACACCCTATCTTAATATGAAGATCTGCTGATGCAGAAGTACATCTCATAATGTCATCCCCAGAGAACTCTGTTTGCACAGAATCAAATCTGATTCGCGGAAAAATCACTGACATAACAAATGCATTAAAGCTGTTTGTCTATACAACTTGTGCATGCTCACCGAGGGAGAAATCCAGCTCTAGATTTCTTAAGGTTATTATACAGGATTGGTAGAGCCGACAAAATAGTCACAGACAGTGTTTAATGTTACATGAAATAACAAACCTGTGAACATTTTTGGCTTAATCCGTTGCTTGAGTCAGGAGAAAGTAGCCTGTGAAAAACCATGCACACCCTTGAGAGAACATGTTACCCCTTTACTCAGGGAACTTCATCTTAAACTGCATTTAAAACTTGCTCTTTTTGTTTATAAATGCTTGAACAAAACTACTCCTAGATAATCTTTCCAATTTACTGCCATATTACACTCCTTCACGCTTTTATCACTCACGTGGGTGTTCCCCATGCTAACAAAGTTCTGGGTAAAAAAAGCATTCAGTGTAGCAGGACCAATGATTTGGAACAATCCTCCTCCTGTCGTTTAGGGAATCTGTTCATTTGTTTCCATTTCCTAAAGCTCTTAAGACTCACCTCTATCCATGTTAATTTCTCTTATGTGCACTGTGATCTAGATGGAATAGCGCCTTATACATTGTAATTGTGATGTTATGACATTTAATGGAACCCAACAACCAATAATTGTCAGACACAGTGACCGAACAGCCCATAAATCAAGTTTTTACTCAAGTGTGTTTTATTGTTCTCTTTTCTGGTAGTTCCAGGAGTAATTTCTGGTCTTTCTTCATATTTCAGTTATCAGCAGACTGCCAGGCATCCTGTGACAACTTAACAATGGAATCAGGTAAATGGAATTGATACTGGATGAAAGTGTACATGCAGAAATCCTGAAGTTCAGGAGTGAACTCATGGATGTGTTCCAGACCTCAAATGCAGTGATGTAGCAATCAGGGGGTGTAGTGTGTGTGACATCCCCATCCCCAATATGTATTCTCACTCTGCATTGTGGTGACATTTTTTTAAACAGTGTCCAGGGCTTGAATTTTGGGGAAATCCACAAGACCTTGGAGCTTGGAACTCGAAATGTTTACTGGGCTATAATTGTTTTTACAAGACCAGAGGAAAAACTTCCTGACACAGTTTACCATGCTTTTAACTGTTTGCATTTGAACAAGCACAAAGACATGTAAGAACAGATTTATTTCATTTGTCTTACGGGTATACCATGTACTTCATTACTCACTAGAATGGAAATTAAAAAGGTATTGTATCACAATCAAAGTCAATATCCGGTCATGAGTTTACTGGCCCGGTCATAAGTTTACTGGCCCGGTCATGAGTTTACAGGCCGACACTGAAACTACTGGCCTCGGGCCAGTGTAAAAATTCAAGCCCTAGTGTCTAACTACCCACACCCCCTCCCCCCACCCCCACCACTGAGAAACAATATGGCAATGAGACATGTTTTGTATCTCGGAGATTCCTGGGAACTAGTTGTCAGGAAATTGCCTTGTGTGAAGTGGCCCTTAGCAATTTGAAAATCCAGGCAGTAAGTAAACAGAAAGGCAAAACATGAACAGAACTCCACCCACTGTATTTAGATTAAAATGATAGGTGTTAGTCTCCCTAGACATTTGTAATGGTGCTGCTTTCAGATTTAAATGACTGTAACCAAACATACGCGGAAAGGGCAGATAAATATGCTACTCCTTTGTATAATATGTTACACATACTTGGGTTTTCCGCAAATATTTTGGTGACAAGCGCTAAAGGAGAGGACAAAACTACCAGGGCCCAATTTGATAAAAACCTGAAAGCACAAATATTGCTGAGCACAGAAAAAAACCTGCTTATAAATTAGCTGTAACAGGTTACCCAGCCAGAGTTTCTTATAATGTTTGCTTTGTTGTCGCTGGTTCTCAACTCAGTATTTGTGAAGCAAAGAAATTTGCTAAGCAGTATTTTCTGCTTGACAGCTTTGGGGCCCAAACTATAACTCTATCAATGGTGCAGCCATCTTACTTTTCTCCAATTATACCAATGTCACCAAACTGAGGATGGAAGGAGAAAAGTCAGCTAGGTCCCTTTTTAGCATAATTTAAATCAGTAGTCATGATTGATATGGTTAACGGGAGGAGACAAAAGTGGTGGCAACAAGATAGAAGTGTATTTCAAAGAACTGCTTAAAAGAAACAGAAACATTGCTAACAAGTATTGCAGCGCAAAAATGAGCAGGAAACCGGTCACAAATGGTACATATGACTTGGCAATTTGGCTGGTAACCATATTCTGGTGCTTAGTTGCTTTTTGGTGCTTCAGCAGTACTATAAAATTGGGCCCTGCAGTTCGTAATGATCTTATACATGATGTACATGGTTTGGTAGGAGCGTCCAAAATTGCTTGCATTGTGTGATTTTGATCCTATCTGCAACAGGTACAAGAATGATTGCAGAGCGGCCAGTGCTGCATGATGTGATGGTAGCTGGTGGTAGTCTGGTTCTAAGCTGGGAGTCTGGTAACAGTACATCCAGTGTGCAGAGCTCAACTAATTTCACTGTGAGCATCGTATGTTATAGCAGTGACCTCATCGAATGGTTCTATCAGATTGTCTCCAATGGAGATTCTGTAAGTAGAAAAATTTATCAGAAAGGCATTGTCTTGGCTATGACACCTGACTGCATGGAAATGAATCTTTGGGGCAAGATTGTTTGTAAAAAATCCACTTTTTCTCCTATTATCTGATCTTACCTATCCTGAAAAGTGAATGGCACAATGGACAATAGGAACATCAAAGAATGATACTGAGTGATATATTAGTATTTGTATTTATTGGTTACACACCAATGTTCCGATACTCAGTGTGTTCCCATACTCCTATGGTCTGACACTCCTTTGTTCTGACGGTTCGACACTCCTAACACCCCTAAAGTATTTTCCTAATCCTAATCATAACCCGCAGCCTAGCATGTACATTAGGAGGGGTTGTCTGAACATAGAGCAGTCACCGTATTTATTAGTCACTTTTAACACAAGTGTCAAACTATAAAGTGTCTTACACTATCAACACCCCCTGGTCCTTGGGTCTTCAGCTTTCCCTGAAGCCATCTTGTCATTGGAAGTATGTACCTCTCCAGCAACCAAACGGTCACACAGTTTACTAATCATTCACACCAGCAATCTTTTCCCTTGCAAAGTACCCACTTTGACTTCTGTGTGATGGAGCAGCTATTAGTCTTGCCCAAAGGCTCATCCAGAAGAATCGTCCAGAAGGGGGTTAAAACCCACACTCAAAATATAACTGCTGAACTGAATAGTCCACTACTATGTTTCACCTCTGCGCTACTTAATGGTGCAAATGTAAAACTTAGGCCTGTACTTTAAAAAGATCTACAGCACTTATCTCATGAAAAACAAAGACATTTTTCATGGGAGAGTATGGGAGTATGTAATGAAACATCCATTAAGAAAAGTTCTCCTCCAACACAAATCCTCATTTAAATTGTATTTCTTTTTCTTGGATGCAGAAGTTCCTCATTGATAACGATCAAGGCGTATGTGTGAAATATGTTGAGGTCATTTTGGCTGACGAGTTCGGTGTCAGCCCAATCAGTGACATGAAAACTGTAGGTACGTCAAATCAAGGCAGTTTAACATTATAGGCTGTGTTCAAATTGCCAACTGCGGCAGGAGCTGCAGCTGCATCTCCAGCTGGCGCTATGGCTAGATTGTCTCACATTGAACATTGATTTTTGTGTGGGGGGAGGGGGGGGATGTCCTTTACTACAGGGTGGATTATTTTTCTGGAGGAATGTTAGTGCTTTTTTTTAGGTCAGTGCGCTTTCAGATTGATCATTTTGTATACCAATCCAATACTGTGTGCCTCAGTAATACCCAACATTGGGGACATTGGTGTAACTAGACATTTTCATTTGGGAGGGCAAGGCGGGGGCAAAGACAGTAATTGGAGGGGGGCTTTGGCTGTATCGAACCCTTCATTTATGCATGTTTTTGAGCTCATTTGGGGGAAAGAGGGGGGTGCTAGGGTTTTAGCCTCCGGCTGGTTGAACCACTGATTTGGGGAATGCAGACATGGTAACAAGTAAGGCTTGAGAAAGAGGAATAGCCTTATTACCAGTCTACAATTGTTCTCCAACTGCTTTATTACCAGGATTTTTTTTTATTTTCAAGCCTGTCAAATTTATTTGTTAACATGCTTGAATTGTTGTTGTCCTTGTTCTGTGTGCGATTAGGATCTTTTCAAGCCTTCAATGATTCGCTGACAGTTGAAGTTTCCCCTGAAACTGTGGGCTCCGTCAACATGTACCTGACATGGGTGTTAAGATCAGGTAAGTCTACACATTCATTGTTTCAATAGACAAGTTTCCCCAGGAAATTGCCAGGAATATTTGGTTGACCTTTTCACACTTGAATTGCTGACCGTTGCAAACTACTGGGAAATAGCCATTTCCCATGAAATAGCTTTCCCGGCTTGAGAGTAGGGTTAAGCCATATCACCTCATGAGTTAGCATACCAGATAAGTATTCATTCTTCCCAGGTAAAATTGCATTGAGTGTGAAACGAACATGGGGTGGTGGTGGTGGCTAAAACTGGCCAGGAATTTCTGTGGTTTCATTTCCTGGGAATTGGCTCTGTAATTTGAAAAGGGCTCATGTCCTCAGTGAAATTCACACATGTACAGAGCTACAGACTGTCCCAATATTAATATTAATACAACATTTGTAAAGTGCCATCTGTCTATGATCAAACATATTTCAAGGCACTGGGAAAAAAGACAATTTACTAAAAGCATACATTAAAAGAACTAGATAACCATGGGAAGTAATTTAGAGCACATTAAAGAGAGATTTGCACACTAACACAAAAACAAGTGGATAAAACACTAAGAGTCAGTCATAAGCAATGCCGAACAATCATAGTGGCAGAATCCGTTACACCTGTTACTACGAATATACTCGTAGGCGGCAGTCAACGTGTTAAGGATAGGTGTGATGTGATCAGTTTTGCGGGGAAAGCAAACATAACTCTCTAAATTATTAACAAGACAATTATTTCAGTATACTCTGACACCAATGTGTGATATAATTCAAGCTCGTTAATACTCAGCTTTTTTTGTTTTTTGTCAGGCATGCGGGAAAGGCATTGACAGGCTACTTGTGGGGGTGTTGAACCAATCATTGTTTTGGGGTTGGGTTTTTTTAGTAGAGATTATGAATGGTTTGTTGCTGATAATTTCCATCAGATACAATGACAAAGTCATACTCTTGTGTGTAGAATGACATCAACAACAAAAAGCACAGCATATTAACATTCAAGTCAATAGACCAAGTAACTTTTATTTACAATAGAGTGACTTCGTACAATCCAGGGCCTTTCCGGCAGGCAAGATACTGCACTGGTAATATGGGAAATTTTACATTTTGTGTCATAATTTCCATATAAACTAACTAAAGAGTTGTAAATATCGCAGCTGAACAAGTTTTGAGGTGTGCCCCTTTTCTTCATATCAAAAGTTGATAAAAATCAGACAAGTGGAATTTCCATAAAATATAAGATGACGTATTCTTCCTGGTGTCGAGCTGTGTACAACTCGTGCCTGCAGGAAGTCCAGGCTCTGCCTGCTCTTTTGTAAACATGTGATGTCACAAGTAACACAGTCTATATTATTGCCTAAGAAAATCATTAAAGAAAACATGTTTACATTTCCTCACATCTGGTTTGGTGTTGATGTCCTCTATAAGAGCTTAGTGATACTACTCAAAGAGGGCGGGCTCTGTCTTCTTGTCACTTGAAAGAGTTCAGTCGCTTTTTTATGCCTTCTTGGAAAAGTGAAGAAACAAGTTGTAATAATGTCAAGGTTATTTTACCTTCTCCTGTTGCAGGATTCATTTCAGACGACATAGTGTATTTCTTGGAATTGCTGAGCGACAGCTGTCAGGATCTACTCTCAAACACTACTAAGATTCTTAAGTTACCCCCTGGAATCCAGAATGGAGTAAGTACATTTAGTGGAACGTCAATCAGCACTCAACTTTCTGATGGTGCATGCTTACTGTGTAGCATTCCATACTCATGATGGACCCCTAAAGAGGCACATTGCTTTAAAATCTCTCAAAATGTGGCTCTTTGGGGTTACTCCTTAGTCTAAAGAGTTGCTCATGCACTGCAACACTTACAGTGTGTTTTAATTAGAAAGTAGTGATTTAAAAAAACCCATAAATTTGCCTCTGGAAATACAACCAGCTATTTTGTGGAGTCCAAAATTTGGTTATGATGGCCCATGTTCTGTCATGAAGTTATAACAAAGCAACACAATTTCAAAGGATATTTGTGTGGATGATCGTATTCTACTTTTAAAGTATCTTTCCGACCGTATGAATTTCGTAACAAACTCTTCTTCTTTTTTTGCCCAAAGTGCCCAATCCGAAGGCAATGTGCCCCTTTAAATGAAACAAAATAAATATAAACTAAGGAAAGTTTTGATTTTGTTGTTGTTTTGGGGTTGTTGTTTTGTTTTGTTTTTTATATATGGCATTTATTTGATGATCTTTCCTCAGCGTGTAACTAAACTGTCAACTAGTATCAAACGTAATTTAGGCCATGAGGACTGTGTTGTCAACTACCAGGTAATTTACGTTTCTTTTAAACATTCGTTGGATTACAAAAGAATTTGTTTAAGCCCCTTCAGCTGATCAACACATTTGATTATATAGTCTTCCCACCATAAAAAATGTAAAAAATTATAATGATTCGCAGTTCTTAAATATAGTGCTTTATCAAACCCAAGGGCGTCTCAAAGTGCTCATTATTTTTTTCTACAAGACATGCGGAGCAATGTTCAAAATATGAGACCCATTTATTTACATAGTACCATGTAATGGTTTACAAGGTGCAGTAGACAGTTTGCAGCCAACCAGAAAACGCCTGGGCGAACCCCTTCCCTTAATTATAGTTGTACTGGGTTCTTTTCTGTGCCTTACACAACACAGGGGACCACGGCTTTACGTCCCATCCGAAGGACACGGCAACAATAGTTAACTGTTACAAGTGTCAAGACCAGGATTTGAACCCACACTCTGCCGCTCAGCCATGACACGTTATAAACATTATCATGGACAGTTATCTATAAAAAAAAATAATAATAATAATACCATCTCTTTTTTCTCTTTTAAAACAGCTTTATGGAACTTTTGGGAATTGCTATAAGATACGGCCAAAGCATTTTCAATACATCTATGGTAAGAAGATTTGTATGAAAACGATTTGAATGCTTTGCATAGTTATTTTTTTATGCCAGTATCCAATATAAATGAACAATGATAAACAATTTTACTAAGAATTGTGTTTCCCCACAAAGTATCACAGCGGAGATTTTGTGTATTATTTCACTTGATGATGATAGTATGGGACTTGTATCATCTCTTTTACATTTTTATCATTTTGTTTTAAAGGTAGAGTCATAGGTTGGCTTTTGTCAGCGTAACGCTGATTTATAGGCAAAATTATGAAGGAAGATACAATAAAAGTCACATGTGAAAGTTTCAGCTGAATACAGTGTCTACTTGCTGAGAAAACAGCAAAAAACTGTCGCAGTATTTTCACAAGAACCTTGAATCCATCCACGTTTCGCGAGGTGACAGTGGGTACCAACCGCATCACTGGTTGCAGCATTCGCAAACAGACACCAACCCTCAGAAATCTGAGAAACGATTCATGCATGAATCGATTCTCAGATTCAAATGTTTTGGGATGACAAATTATTCCAAACCATATTACCTAGAAGGGAATCCTTTCTCAAAATAGTTTATACAATCAATAGCTGCAGTGCTTCTCAACCAAGTAAGTTTTATGGTCATTAATTTTTGGAGTACTCATCAATCTATGCTCTTGGTGAGAAGCATTTCTCAGTGAGGGTTGGTGTCCGTTCCAGAATGCTGCGGCCAGAGACGCAGCTGGTACCCACTGTCACATCACAAAACATGGATGGATTTGACATTCTTGTGAAAGGACCCTGACAGTTTTCGCATTTTTCTTAGCAATTAGACACTGTATGCAGTTGAAATTTCACTTGTGAATTCTATTTTATCTTTGTGTTGACAAAAACCAATCTATGACCATACCTTTAATTGAGTGAGAGAAATAAGCAGTATTTATTTTTAAAAATTCTGTATGTTCAATTTTCCCCATAGGTTGCAAAGATATTATTGATGGATGTAATAACAATTGTAAGTAAGACCTTTCTTTTGTTTGTTTGCCTTTTAAAAATGGAGGTATATAAAGGATAACAAAAATAGTTCCAACTAGAAATGTAGCACTTGTAGAATTACAAACACAAGTTTTCTGTATAGTATAGGTAAACATCAAAGTGTGAACCAGAAACACTTTTCTGTGCAAAAACATTAAAATATATTAAATGGAGCTTCATGATATAACTTGACCTTCCGGTTTTGACTGGAAGTGAGGTTATGTGACTCCACAACTGGGAAAAAAGGGGGAAATGTAGATCTATTCGAAATTTTTCAAATACACAGCTTCTGACAGAGAAGTTTCTTTGACTGTTTAGCATAAGTGTAAAAGAAAGTGCTATTGGAAAGTGGTCACATTCACAGGATATAAGCAACAAAGACACTTTGGGTTAAAAGTGTTTTTTTTTTAATATTCTCCAAGCCTGGCCATTTCTTTGAGGTTTATTTGTGGAAATCTTCATCTTGAACAGATAATACTCCCAGGTTTAACCATTCCAGCGTTCGAATCAGAGCCTTTCCAGCCAATCTGACGGCACTCGTGGAGTGGACACCAGAGTTACACTATCAGAAAGGCATTAATGGCTACTGTATACAGTGGGGAAAGTTAAATCCTCCCTCTATGTTAAGTACCTCTATGTTAAGTACCCCTAAGTTAAGTAGTTTCGTGGAGAGCACAGCCAAAGAAGTTAGCGTTCCTGGAGTGGTGAGTCTACATTTTAATTCAATCATATTTGACAACCAAATCCCAGCCAAATCATTCCAGGAAATTGTTGTTTTTTTAGGTTTTTTTTGTTTGAGACTAAAAACAATTTTGTAATTGTACCCAACAATCAGAAATGCAAGTTTTTTACTAAAATATGCTACACTAGAAAGTCAACCATTCTAATAATGTTTGAATGTTAAACTCTGACTTAGTCATAGGTCATACTTTAGTAATGACCCTGAAAAGGGGGTCAAATCAGCCAAAAGTCGGACCTACATGTAGCACCTTTAAATGACCCAAGTTGCTTGCACATTTGTTTTATTCAGAGATTGCTTTTTTACCCCGCATGTTCAATTTAGAAACTTTGTTCCAAGTTCAACACACTTTACATTGATTAACATCTTTCAAAAATGCAGATAATTATTAAAACAACAGATATAGCAATTCAAGCAATATTAAGTACATCGCATATAACAAAACAAAAGTGACAGCAAGTTAAATGTAAAAGTCCCATATATTACAGTTATATTTTGCTTGGTGTTGATGTGCTCTGTGAAATGCAAGTAATTTGACTAAATACCAATGGTGTGCCATTTCTTTCAATTTTAAATACTTTTTCAGACCTTATGTTTAAGGGTATTAAACAGGATTAGTAAGGGTAAAAAACAGTTTTTTAATTCTAGTCGGAAAGCTTACTGATTATGAAGTTAATACTAGAACCATTTTTTTCTGTGAAACACTTCCCTCTGAAATGCAGTTATATTCAAGAAAACTGTATCTGAAAACCTACAAAAATTGCTGATTTCGATTGTGACAACCACACTTAATTGCAGTGTGTTAACATGCTGAAAATTGTGCATGGTTTTTCATTATTTTCCCCTGACACACGCAACGGATTCAGGTTTGTAAATGTCATGTTTGGGAACATTGAACACTTTCTGTGACTATTTTGTCAGCTCTACCGATCCTGTGTAAAACCTGTAAAAATGACACGTTCATAAAACCTAACTTTAACAAATTCCAATTTTGCTTATGCTAGGAAAGTAACAGCTATAGGATTGAGGGTTTGGAGGTAAACACACGTTACGGGGTGAAGGTGAGTACATGTACAGAGATCATTTGGAATTATTTAAATCGAATAAACAAACTTAGCCGAGAAATGATTTTTTTTTTTTTTTGAAGGGTGCATTTTGCATTTGGAATAATTTAAATGCCAATGATGAACAATTTAATTTCCCATATTGATTGACTCCCCAAGTCATTGCCTAAATGTCTGAATAGACTTAAAAGAGTCCTAAACAAAGATATTGACTGAGTAGGAAGACCGCCATCATCAGGGCCAGATAGCTCAGTTGGAAGAGCACTGGCGTGTTAATCTGGAGGTCACCGGTTCAAGTTCCATCTAGTAGATGTTTCTTTGCTCAACCCAAAATTACCCAGTCAGTTTCCCTTGTGATTTATTCCTTTTTATAAGAATTATTTTTTTAACCTTTCTTTTGAATCAGATACTTTTTGACTTCAATAACACTGAAGTCAAATTCAAGATGGTCCAAGTTACGGCTTTTAATACTACAGGTCAGTGGTATGAAAACTTTGCTGTTGGGAGTCAAGGTTTTTAGATTTGCTCTCTTGATGTGCATTTTCTAAGAGATATATATTGGGCCTTAAATCTCACAAGATTTATGTCAATAGACACTGGGGTTGCCTTCTTCCGCAATCAAGCTAACGGTTGATCTATTTGAAAGAAAACATCTGCACAGATATTGTCTGCGTTTGCGGGAATGGAATGCTCCCTGATTCCAGACTCAACACTTTTGGGGACTCTCATTCTGACGATAGACATTAGTCATTGGCAAGTTAGATTTGAATAATGATGGTACAATGACTTGCTTAGTTAAAAAAGTACCTAAAGGGGCTTAAATTTGAATTCCTCAGACTGTAGAGACAGTCAAATGGTTTGGGCAAGCTTTTGTATAGCCACCCCAAGATGAGAAAAACCCTGGTGCCAGTTTGCCATAGGTATTCATTCAGAATCGTGTATGAGAGTTCGCCGTCTCTTACAGAACTACACAAAAGCTTGTCTTGAATCATGTGACTGAGCAACTGTCTCAATAATCTGAGGATTTCAAATTGAAGCAGTAACTTGTGACTTTG
>CM021526.1:12177951-12188486 GCA_010994315.2 Pisaster ochraceus | reverse complement strand
TTTCAGGGAAGTGTTAATGCATTTACCATTACATATCAACTAAACCCACACCGGTTTGTGGCAGTAAATCGTAAAGTAATTGAGCAGGCTAATTAGCCCAATGTGTAATTCACACATTCTTGTATCGGCGTTTAAGATGCTAGCTTATAATCTTTTAATCTATTGACCAAATCGGAGATTGGAGCAGTAATGTTTGCTCTACTTGGATTGGGCTAATCAAAAGCTATACACTGGATCAAATTAGCTAAATTAGCCTTATATATCTAATGGTTTAAGAGTTTATTCCAAATTACATTGACAGAAGCCGGTGGTAACTCTATAAGCAGTTGCTGTGTGTACAGTTCCGTGTATGAAGATCAAACACCGCGAGCCCCAAGGGATTGTTTGTCCAAGTTCACCTTGGACATGTATTTCGAGTGAATTATTATTTTCAATTAGCGTTTACCTGCCAATGAAAGTATAATACTGATTAACCTCAGGAGTAATTCCGCTTGACATTATTGCAATCCTTTAACCAAAATAGTCCAGCTCAAACTGCTCAATCTGTATATTTATAGCATTTTAATATACAATTACTTTATTTCGAATACTGCAGAATTAAATAATCCGCCAGACCCCGAAGCCTTTCGTTCAGTGGTTGCCCCCCCCCCACCTCGTTCTCCCTCCACCTTGTCCCCAAGTGTGTTTTAAGACTTGATGATTTATACAGTTATTATTAGGTGTCTACCTAAACTTTAATCACACGGCAAAGATTTGGGCTTTTCGAAAATGTCACTAATGGCGCACACCCTGGATCGTTCCCCCGTGGGTAGGTGGGTGTGACTGAGAGGAGGGGATAGCTGCTGCTGCAGGGCACCGCTTCCTGGAAAGCAAACATCTCGAAAATGCTTCGGGGATTGTAATCAATTTTCCCAGTCAGAAAAATCATTCAATGATATGATGTGGCTGGCTCGCTTTGGCACGGGACACGGTGACAGTTCATTGAGGTATTTTTTAAGGGGCCCGTCTTCCAGCGCAGTTCGCCCTGGGCCCTCTATACTACACCCATGCCGGTCCTAGACACACACCAATTTGCAGCGCAACAAACACCATTGTAGTTTGTAACCAACCAAATTGAGGCGTGCCTATCACTGCGTCTGCTAGACCCGTATCATCCCAGACCTCTACACCGTTAATACAAGAAACACCTGACGTCCTTGAATGAAAAGAAGAGAGTTTAAAACAACTTCGTTTTGGGTGATCATTACACAATTAACAGCTAATGGGATTGTTTACAAATCAGCTGTAATCAAGTAATTAAAGAGTCGTTACGAATTTAGGAGAGAGACGAGTTTTAAACGGATGTCGAGCTTACTGTAATGCACAAATCCGTGCAGTGATGGATGCAGTCTGAAAAATGACATGCAGGATTATTAAAGATTAAAAACATAGTTGTTTAATTTCAGTCTGTTGAAGATACTGATTATGGAGTTCATAGAGCATTTTTTGTGAAAAACTTTTCCCTCTGAAATGACTATATCTGAAATCCTATATTTTAATTCATTGACAATGTGTTTACATGCTGGAAGTTTTGCATGGCTTTTCACAATTTTCTCCTGACTCACACAACGGATTAATCCCAATTTTCAAAGGTTTGTTATTTCATGTTCATGGTTGATCACACAAAACATGACAACTGTCCTGTGACTATTTTCAGCTCTACCAATCCTGTATCACACCTTTAATAAAGACCAAGTTGAAATGCTGCAATATTTCTCAAGTCCATCTACTATTGAGCCTTGTTTCATGAAATACCATAGAGAAAGGACCACAGACCTATGGAAATACCGTACCGGTACATGACTCTGTTGTAAAGGTTTTGCGAACTTCGGTCGAAAGAGCATCATTTCCTGGCGTTATTTTCTGTATAGGCAAACTCCAAAGCATAGCCTACAAAAGTAATACTCAATTTTGAGTTTTAGGCTACATTATAGTGAAGAAATTTCCGAAAGGATAAGAATAACTATTGTTTGATTTGTTTTGACCGGAGTTTTTGAAGTTTGATTTGGCCTGAGTTATGTTTTGCATAGGCCAACGTTTCTGCCAGTTGTCAAAGCCCTATACTTGCGATAGTTGCATTTAAAGACAGGCACTTCGAATTTGAATTGTTAGGCTATAGAACATTGCCGGGGGCCTTCTGCGATCAGAATGTTTTTTGTTTTGTTTTCTGTTTTTTGAAAGATGTTTTCAGTGTCCTCTATCCCCGTGGTCCAGACATCAATAGTCTTAACAGACATTAAAATTCTTCCTCCGACTTGATGCTTGGTTTATGTGTCTGGACATTTACAGAGAATGGTCTAATCACAAAGCCGGCCTTACATTACAAACAACGTAACGGGCCAAGAAAATGAAACCCTTTTATCAAAAAGAAAGCTCAGAGCAGTTCCTGAGTTGTTCTACAATCCGGCGTAATAGTTGGAGATCAGACAACGTAATTGGATTGTGATGCTCCCCGGAAACGAAAACATTCTCCTCGAATAACAACAATCAATACTTTGGTGTCTCTTTTGCAGAATTCTTTTTGAACATTTGTCTCTAAAAACGTGTGATTCTGCACTCGGGCTGACTACGAGTCTTAATGTTACTATTATCACACCAATATGTGGACGGAAACTTAAACTGCACGTGTGAATGAACTTGAGTACCTAAGTGTACATATCCATAACAAAAACTGATAGGTGAAGCTTTGCGTCTTTAAGGGGTGGCCGTATTAGCATAAGAATAGGTGTGCTCTACGCACCAATGGAGAGGGGATACCAGTCACCGTTTCATTGATATACATGAAGGTACATGCTGAGACCTGTTTGCATAGCTGACCCAGGCCCCGGATATCACTCGACTCAATTCTTTAGAGTGAGGCTAATTGCGTCATTAATTAAACGTGTCTGGTTGCGAGCTACGCACCTTACCAATTAGCTCGACTAGACTGGCAGAGTTATAATTGGTGGTACTGCGCCCACTGCGAGCTCACTCTGCAATCTGTCATTTCGCAAGCAAACACATGATCATCAGGGACCGTCAGTAGACCAACTTCGCTTTATTTGGCAATATCACACCGAGTTATTTCCTGGGTTAGCCCTTGAACGCCACTGGTGGCTTGTCCTTGGTTGAACCACACGTAAACCCTCTTCGCTTAAACCGTGTACACCTGGAAAGACGTGATTTAGCAGTCGTTTCACAAGTTCCCGTACGTCTTTTTCACCCCGAGGTAACTGCAATCCTAACCGGCGGTGTTAACAGAGCTTGGTGTCAGCATCAACACCTGCTCACTGACAGACTGATCCTAGCCGGTGGGCTAGGCAACTGAAGATACAGCCTCCTGCACGATCTCCTTACATTTTAGATCACAAAATGATGATGGCGGCCACCAATTCCCTGGTCGTTCTCTGCATAGCTGTTATCGTCCAACTCGCCCTTGCAGCTGAGAGCGATGCTGGTCCGGCTCCGCTGAGTTCACAGATGGAGAGCAAGATTCTGAGTATGTTGGGGCTGCGGGAGCGGCCGAGACCTAGACCTAACGCCACAGCTCCCCAGTTCATGCTTGACCTGTACGACAGACTTCGCAACGAGTCCAACTCGGGTGTCAGTGCCAGCAGATGCGCCTTTCCAGACCCTGCCTTCCCTGGTAACATTGTTCGCAGTGTCGCAAATACAGGCAAGTACCAATTATTATCATCTTACATCAATAAAATAGCTAATATTTAGGAGTCATGTCTTTCTATACATCTCAATGTCATTTTATTTGATGGTATAAATATAGAGGACAAATCATGTAGCAATTGCTATTTAAAAAGAATTCCCTGTGGGCGGCCATCTTGTTTTGTATACCCAACCAGAATGAGACTAAAATGAGGAATACAAAAGTAAAAGTAAAAGTTCAAATTTTCTCTAGTCTTGCCTTCGAGAAGTGTAATATTAACAAGATGGCTTGAATAATTACAGAACAATTACTTTGTCTTAAATTATTTCCAAGACCAGCTAATTACGCCTACGCGGAGCGGAAATCTTAGCCAAAAATGGCCGCCGTGACACTTCCCCCAACTTATTACAGTTTTTGACTGGCGCGTTGAGTGACAGCTTGTGTGGTCGGCTCTCGGTAAATGTCAAGGCGAGTGCTAACCCTTTCACAGCAGAGTTTATTTAGACTGCACTTTGCGATGTAGAGTGAGTAACGAGCTGTAAGCAGACTAAAACAAAACACTGTCGAGTTAAGCTAACTCCAAAAGCGCCCGCTAACGAGCGTGTTGAAATATCTGCCGTTGCGGAAGAGACTGCCCCATTCAATGTTGTCATTTTTAAGCGTTGATCACTTGACGTTTTGACAATCACGGGGAATTCATTGCGAATAACTGCTATCACTATCACGAATGGTCGTCCAGAAAGTGTTCTCATTGTAAAGAGTTGGTTTGGCTGTATGTGTTTCATTGCAGATTGTTTACTCTCAATTATTCAAACATAACTTTTGTGCTCGTTATAGCATATACCAGCCCCCCCCCCAAAAAAGGGTTTTCTATAGCATCAGATGACGTTTCAAGGCTGAGAATTGAACAATAATACGGGGTAGTTCTAGCTGTTCATTTTATTTCCGTTATCCTGACCTATTCGCTGTACCACCACCACAATCAACAATCATCACAACAAACTTACATCACTAGTGGCCTAGGGTTTTCATGAACCAATCTTGTCCAACTGTTCTTCATCACTCTTCCCAAAAAAGGTTGACCTTACCAACGTAGTCCACGCTCGGGACAAATCCACCCGAGATCTCCTAAGCTTTTAGCAGATTGGCGTTTGCTTTTTTAGCTTAAACCCGGGGTCCTTCACCGACGGTGGAATGTTGCAGCGTGTATGATTCGCCAAAGAACGCCAAAACTTTACCTATGTAAGAATTCTGGGCAGATTGTGTTTGCGAAGCCATGCCAATGTGAATCTCTTTATCTGCCAGGTGAAGTAACACCTGTTAAATCCAAGCGGTAGCACTGGACGGGCCTTTTAACACCTAACTCCTATCAAACCTTTTAATGGTTTTATCACCTGTGTCAAGACATGTTTACCCAACTAGACTACACACTTACCTGTGTGCATATTTAAATTAGATGCGATTGAATTAAGCTGCTAAGAGTTCAATCGGCTTATAATGAGCAGGCTAATTTAGAAGTGCAAACACTCTTTTGTGAACACCCTCTACCAGAATTAGTTTACAGTTTCTATAATGATTGTATTGTCACTTGTGTTCTTTTCTGTGAATTGATTTCAGTGTGCATATGACAAGTTGTTCATAAACACGTTATGATATAGGGTCATTTGTTGAATACCCCGATGTCAATTAACAATGATATATCAAATACATTCCAACGACAATCGTTCTATTTTATTAAGGTGACTGATTAATTTGTTCCCAGACACAAAATAACTGATTTATCTTTTTTTATATTTTGACAGGAACGAAGCTGAAATCATTGGATAAAACCGGAAGACGATTTCGTCAGATACTTCACTTCAACTTGTCTGCCATTCCATCCAAGGAGACCATCACTGGGGCTCATCTTCGCCTGGAGTTCTTAAACACCATAAGGAAGATGAGATCCGCTTCCACTATTCATCTGAAACTATACCAAGTCACCCAGACCGTGTCGGACATGAGGTCATCCCGCTCGGAGAATACCGGGGGAACCTTCCGACTGCTTACCTCGCTCTCAATCGACGTGTCCGGAGGGGCTTCCGAAACAGTCGACGTTCTTCCTATAGTACAGGAATGGCGAACAGGTGTCAGTGAGAACACTGGACTCTACGTGGCAGTTGATATTCCGAAGTCGGAGGGATCAACACGGAAGGCCAATGCTATCTTGGTGAAGAAGCTCAGCAAGTTACGAGGGAGGACGGCCACGCTGGTCGTGGTGTCAGTCGACGGGGAGCAGTGCCGGAACAGGTTTCGAAGGGGTGCGGAGGAGGACGACGCCCCTCGAGAACCACACCCAAATCTCTGCCAGAAACGTCGTCTGTACGTCAGCTTCCGCGATGTTGGGTGGCAGGACTGGATCATCGCACCCATGGGGTACCAGTCTTACTTTTGTGGGGGTGATTGCCCCTTCCCGTTGGACAGTGTACTGAACGGTACCAACCACGCCATTATCCAGTCGCTGGTGAACTCTGCTGATCCAACGTCGGCCCCCAAGGTGTGCTGCGCACCAACGAAACTCTCGGCAATTTCAATGCTTTACTTTGACAATGAAGACAATGTGGTCTTAAGACAATACGAAGACATGGTGGTCGAATCGTGCGGCTGTCGTTAATACCAAACTCTTAATGATGCTGTTCTATTGTCTCAATGCGATGGGTTGAAGATCTTTCGTACACATTTTGTGCAAATGTGTTTGTTCGGGGGTATTTCTCCATCAACATTTCCAATCCTTGAGAAAGATTTTCAACCCGGGCTGAGTGCAGAAACGGATATAGCAAAGTATATAACACAAGGAATGTAATTCCTTTGGTCCAGTGGTCATTTCCCGCTCTGATGCCGTAATCAAGCATCTGCTCTCTTTAAATGTGACAGCTCGTTTATAAAACAGCCTATTAAAGTATAGTTACCAATGCACAGGTGTGCTTGCGATAATCATAGATTCTGGCCACTATAAAACAAAAGACATTATTACAACGCCAAGCGAATGACCATAAAGAATACATTGTATCTGAAGATAGTTGTACAGAAATGCTAAAGCGCTTATAAGTTACCAAATCTGCTATTTAATGTGTTGATAATGTAAATATGGAAAATACACAATAGGCCTAATACTTGTTTTAAATTCATGACCATCATTGCTTTATAAAGTGACGCTCTCTCTCTTTCTGCGTAGACCAAGACGAGCCAAGACCTTACAAATAAAAGTTGTTGAGTCACAGTGTTTTGAGACAAAACTTCATTTTAAAACTTTATTATCCTATAATTTTTCTTTGTTCAACCCGAAAATTAATATAATAATGCTGTAACATGTCAGGGAAGGGTTTTTAAAGAACAACTTATCGCTGGTTACGGTGTTGGTACTATAAGAAGATGGGGGGAACAATTCAAAATTTCTTTTCCTTATCTTAAAATTGACATTTGCGATTCTTCTTCTGTAGTAAAAAAAAAATCAATTTCAAAATAATTTCACAATGTCAAAGTCTTGATCATGTTGTGTTTACTCAACAAACAGTCGTGCACTGTAAGTGCATAATGTAGACATGTTCCCACTCATACATGTATCAGTTACTCATTCGGCTTATTTTTTGTACGACACCGCTTTGAAAAAGGAAAAGATTTCTATCAATATTTTGTATGCATTTTTATTGTTAATGTTTTACTACCGATCTTGGCTTTATTTTATAATAAATGACAAGATGAGCTTTCCATTTTGCGTATGACACCATAACATGATATAATAACCACGTACTTGTGTAAATAAATTGTCTGGTTTAAATACAGAATATATAAAATGGACTGAACAACTTTATTGTTTTGTCTTTTTGTCCTATTCTTTTGGGGGAGGGGTGGTCGCGAAGATTTTGCCTATTTTGATCTTCTAAATTACTTCATGGCAACTTTCCATCACAACAAATATTTTCATTTTATTTTAAAATAAACAACTTGTTTGTTTAAAGTTCCCTATAAATCTACTTATTTTTTAAAGGGTGTGACATGAAGTGTCAAGTTATATTTTTTCGAAAAACAAATGTTTTAATCAACATCGGTAAAAAATAACATTTTCAACCCATTGTATTGCGTGGACATAACCCGCTCCAGATTTTCGGCGATATCTCAAAAACGCTACCACCTTTTGAGTTGAAATTTTCACAGATTAGTTTCATTGTATATATCTACATTTATATAGGATTAAAACAGTCGAACGGTTTCGAAAACCAAAGGCATTCCTTGCCTTTAATACACATAGGATTATCCTTAATTCGTCACACGTCAATGACACAAACATATAGAATGCAGCTTGCAGGGGGCGGGGTGGAGTGCATCGGTCGATCTTCTTCTGCATTGCTACAAGGGACGTTTCTGTCGGGTGCCCCATGCCGACGATGACGAAGGATGATCTATGATATTTACAACTCGTCATTCTAACTATTTCTAATCTACGACCTTTTCCAAATCTACATATTAGGTCAAGGCTCCGGCTCACAGCAACAACTTGAGCACAGTGTACAAGGTTGGCAGATAAAATAGGCTGGTCCCTTGATTAAGGCCTATGTGTAAAAAGCCCACTTCGATTTATGGTAGGCCTACTGGGGACTATGAAAAAGATGGCCGAGTTGCGTTAAAGGTTTAAATGCATGGATTATTCGGCAAGATCTTTTCAACCAGCACTTTGGTTTCCTTCCACGGCGTATGCATTGCATTGTGTATGTGTTTTGTTTTTGTTTTTGTTGTTGTTGTTGTTGTGTTGGGTTTTGGGGTTTTTGGGGGGGGTTGCTTTTTGTTTTGTTTTGGGGGGGTTTTTTGTGTGAGGGTGAATCTCGTGGATCGATTACCAATCAGGGCCCGTATGTCATGTCGGGTAGCCAGTTGGGTAGCAAGTTGGGTACCCAGTTGGGTAAATGTCGGAATACCTAAGAATTCAGTGATCCAATCCTGTAGTTTTACTAGTGTTCTTTGTTAGCGTGCTATGAGTTAAAAACAATATATTTGTATTGTTCTTGGTAATGTCCTAAAAAGGTCTAATCTTATACTGTTATAGACCTACATGTAATGTTTTTGGTCTATATTGGTGGACAATTTGAGACAATTTTTTTCAACTGTAAGATGTCTTATAGTTGTTCGGGTGTTTAACCAAGGTACAACCTTCATACTAAGCTGACTAGTGGTGAAAATTCATGGCAGATGCATTGTCAAATAACTTCAATCACACTCATGCGGTTTGGCGCTACAATATTACAGCTGAAAAAAGCATATGTTAATAAAACAATCTTTGCTTTGTTACAGGCAGAGTGTAGCATTGTACCGTAATCTGTATCATGCAAAGTGGTTTTGCTTTTATCATTTGGATTTATTTGCCAGTAGCCGGTGATGAATTGTTATTACTCTCTGCAAGTTCTAAAAATTGAAATTCACTTTAATCCATTGAAACTAGTGACATCTACAGATGATTTTGACCTTAGTTTGAAACGATTAGAGTGATTTTCAGTCTCAAAACTTAAAGAGAGTATATAACACCCACAAGTAGATCCTTGCCATTTGATTGGAGGATTGCTGGTCACGCGGCATTATTATTCGTTATTTCTACGTCATAAACCGTTTCGTTTTGGTACTACTCATCGTGCATTGTGTTCCGTCCTTTTCCAATATTGCACGTAGACCATACCACGCGTGTGCACGTGGTACACACTACACAGCAGTGCAAAACGCCCTCCCAATGGATGCCAGAACACAATCTTGTATTATGTTGTTGGTAGTTTTTTCCTCCAAATGACAGAGATGTACATAGCCTAGGTGTTACGTAAAACAAATGATTTAATGTTTCGCATTCTCGCAATTGGGAGAATTGTATTCATTCGTTGGAAGAAATGTTCCATTCAACTTGGCTTCACCTCGTTGAATGAACATTCCATCCTTCAACTCATGACAAGTCTCGCCATTGCACTCATAGACATTCATGTCTGTATTCTAAGATGTTGTATATATCAACTATGTGTATAAAAAGCACATAGCGGTTTTTATTTATTTTTGTATGATCTCATTGGTTTTGTCCATGTTGTAGATTTTGATCCTGTTGTAAAAGCACGTCTCAAGGTCGACCATCGTAACTTGCAAAAACACGATTCTTTTGTTGCCGACATTGTGTAATACCCTTTCCCTTACACTTTCAATATGACTTCCATATGTGCCAGCCATCCCTAGCTCCATGTACACCAAAGTGCACACCCAGCAGGACCTCTGAATCAAGTTCAATCTACGAGCCCAAGCTGCACAGTCAAGGCCTGTCGGCATCCGATCTCCTTATGTTATACCCCCACCAAGCCAGTCCTCCCTAATTGCCTGTTTGCTCAAAACTCCCATTCACCAAAAACACCAGATTGTTTGAGCGATGTTGCTTTTCAACGCTCTCCTTTCCCTGTCTTGACGGGGTTAGCTCCGACACCAGGTGAGGCAGTCACCCTCTGTCCCCCCTGCACTCTCAGGTGGTCGTTCGTTCACCGGCTTGCTGATCAAGTTGACATATCTCTTTCCGTCTTGGCGATGACAGAAGCCTCAGACAGAGCGCTGATGATAGTGGGGAGCCGTACAAAGTAACAGCCGATATGCATGAGAGTGTTTCGTGCAAATCTGGAAGTTTTCTGTTCCTCGCTTGAAGTGAGACTTTTCTCTTTATGATAGAAAAGTTCATCCCCAAATACTTTTGTAATAACTGGCGTTTTGGTATAACCCCTACATAAGTCATATGCCATCAGGATGCACCTTAGAAGGTAATGCCCAAGACAAAGGTTAACTATAAAAACTAAAACAGAAAATGTGA
>CM021526.1:12151493-12172871 GCA_010994315.2 Pisaster ochraceus | reverse complement strand
GGGACCATAAATTGAGAGAAGTAAAACTGACTGAGGGAACGTAGATATAGCTTAGCCCATCGTCTGCCCAATCTCCCGAATTCCCATAGGGGTCTATCAATCTTTTGTAATGTCATACAGAAAATTTTCTTCTAACAGAGGGCTGGGGTGGGGTGGGGTGGGGGGGGGCACACACACACACAAGGATTTGTCAAATCATACCCCCGTGCATTCAGTTTTTCTGAGAACTTACCTTGACCATCCCACATCAACGATTTATGCTTCGGTCGTAACCTCCAATGAATCTTCATTATTCAATTTCATTGACATGGAAGGCTAAGACCATAGTCCAAGTTTGGCTCACAAAAAACAACGTTTCCCACCTCCATCGGGGAGTGGTGCTTTCATGGAATGCAAACAAAATCGTTAAATTTCTTGCCCGTGTAAATTCTATTTTATTTTATTTTGTGTGTGTGTGGGGGTGTAGTTAGGGCCTACCCTTATACATTTACTGACCTGTTGCACCATTTCGTGAGTTGATGTATTTTACCAGTCACTTTCAATGAGCATGATGCAGTTAGTAGCAGCTCATATTTATTCAGTGCTGACATTAAAGCTTGATAATACATCGCATATCAATTATCACTCCATAAACATGTAAAAAAATATATATATATATATTAGTTTTCATAAAGTTTGATGCAGTTAATATGAACAATTTTGTGACATCTTTCGAGATCATTATATGTTTGGGTGAAGCATATCTTTGGACCCTTACACTTATTGACAGACAAAATACAGACAAGAGACAAGAGGACAGACAGACTGGCAAAGAGATTTACAAAGACAAAGGGCATACATAAGTATGGATACGGACACGAGCTATGCATGACTAGTGAGACCGGACAAGTCAACTTATATCGCACTGTTCATGGCTATACAAGTAAATGCAGTATACTTAAACTGTGTTCCTTTTAACTTGTTGCAATTAACATCACTCACTGGATCCATCTTGTGGTTAAGTTCCTTGTATCCAACACCATTTATAAATAATAACACTCGTGGTACAAAAAGGAACCAGACTGTTTCTTCTTCGAGTCTTCTAGATGACTGCGCCATGTGAAAGATCCATTCTGTGACTTCCCTCAGCCGTGATGTGTTAATTTCTATATAAGTTCTGCTTATAAAAAAATAAAAAAATATGTCTATCAAAAAGGTGTTTTTTCTCGAAAAAATTTAATTAGAAATAAAGTACCTCCCCCCCCCTCTATCATACATCTACTCGTGTAACTCTCGACAGGTATGGCTACTAAAAAAAAACCTTGAAATTCGACATTTCCTAGGGCCTTTAGGTCAACTTCACTGACATCTACGAAATCAACAGAGGCCCGCCCCTGCTTGAAGAACCAGATGATTACAACATGGTGTGCTGCACACCGAGTCTGCGACCATACCCCATGGATCAATCAACCATATTGTTTTTTACCGGAGAGTATTTATGTAACGGGTATTTTAGTTTCAGATTTTCATCTGGGCGCGGTTGGAAACGGGGACTTCAAAAGATTCCAACCGTGATATTTGTTTCGTAATTACTGCTGCGGTTCGGCTCGCAGCTGGGACGCCATCTGTGGCGTTCTGATGGACATGTGCTTACATTTGTTGGGCAGATTTTGTATTTCTCTACAACGATTATGCCAACTTTAAATCAACGTTGTGGATTTCTTTAGAGTTGGCGACAGACGTGCAAACAAAATTCCACAAATAACCCGCGCAGTGCTATTAACCCAAGAAGAAGTCATGAACTAGAGCTAAACGTATGGCGGCATAGCTATAAAATAATCTTGATGTCGGTTTAGGGGGCTGTTAAAGTAACAGGACGCCCCCACCGTTTAAAACGGTTCAGGCTCAACTCATTTTAGTCATTTCACTTCAGTGTAGGAAAGGTTGTCATATCCTGAAAGCTTTGTTACGTTACGTTTGTCCGCTGGACCCTTAGGGTCCCGTGGTTTGTCATCGCATGGCCATGTAACACTTCAACTGTTTGGTTTTACCATTAGAAAAGTACACAGTGATTGCTATCTCGAGCTCTTGCGCAGTACGGTGACTGGCAGATAGATTAGCGAGTGGGACGGCAAGACAAATCGACGTGTAGCCAATCACAGTCCGCGTACTATACGGCCACTTTCTATTGGGAGGCGGGGACGTACGTGAGTTACTGGAGACGTCATTATGGCTTCATGGCTAGCCAGGTAAGTTTGTACAGGTACAAGTTTGGAACGCACGAGGGTCACATTTGTCGCCAGTGACTTTAACTGAAGCTTCCGCCTGTATTCGGCATCTATATAGACACAGTGAGGAGTCGTTTGGGTGGAGAATCCAAAAAAAAGGCAGAGGATCGCTTCCGCACTTCTCAGTGGGTGTAAACCAACATGTTTCAACAGCTTCCAAATCGGGTGCATTGCGCGGCGGGGTTCAACATTAAACCAACCACGGCGTGAGACTGAAGGAAGTTAAGTTGTTGGCTCACCCTCTGCCAGCCACCACAACACACCCTGGGTTGGAATTACTGGACAAGTTCAATAAAAAAGTACTTTGTTTCTCTGACGAATCTAAGCTGACACGCAAACCATGTGTCGTTTTGTTCAACGTGGATATGCGTGTCGTCCCTTGAACCACCAGCAGTTTGACTCGCAGAGTCTCGCTTGTACAGCCTTGGTGTAACTCGCCGAAGTTACACCTTGCACACACATGGAGATTGCAAACCGGTCGCTACAAAGTGATATCATTAGTAGGACCGAGCGGACTTCAAAGCGAGTCAGTTTGCCGGGAAGACGTTGATTGGCATAGTGCAAGATCTCCGCTCGACAAACGCTCCGGCTATAAATAAGATGTCTTGTGCACATACAGCCTCACACCTGCGACTCTGCTTATAGCGTTTTTACACACGCCGGTAGAGCTGTGGCTGGTGAAACATTATATGGAAATATCTATCAGGTAGATGGTGCAGCTGTCTTTGTGTAACAGGAGTTAACTTGGGAGATTACTGCAATAGCCCTCTTTGATTGCAAGTGACTGGGCACACCGTCTTCAAAGCGGGTGACTGCACTGAATCATCGTCCCCTCTTCAAGGCATCCAGTACCAGTCTGGCCCGCCGGACCTCTTTGGATAATAACCCTGTTGTCGTGACCTGCGTTGGGCACGGCTGTGCCGTCAAAGTGTAAGTATAGAAATAATGTATGAACTCAGCTACTCTCAACTTTAAAATTGTTGCTTTTGATAACTGCTTTCAAGAATGCCATACCCCCACCTTCGGTTTTAATCTCATGTGAAGCCAGTGTGGCAATAATTATGTAAATCCTATAACTTTGTTAATTTAAAAATGGTTCTTCCTGGTGAAACAGTCTTCAATTTCCAAATAAACGGCGATTGATTTATTTATATAGTCAAACAGATTCTAATCCGCGGGTTTCCACCAACAAAAAAGAACAACTGACGCGTTGCTTTTAAACAATAGCGTTTCTTACGTATCGGGGTGGTTTGATCTGTCAAAGACCAACAATCACCAAACTGTGCCCACAGGCTTACTCAGATCATGTCATAACAGATGATTTAACCTTGCAACACTTGCCCGATGTCCTTACGGTTTAGATGGGTAGACTTATTGTGACAATGGGACCTATCCAAATTCCTTAGGTCAACTTGGCCAACCCCAAATGACACAAGCCATTTCTGTTAGATCATTTCCTCTAAGACAGATGTGCTTCTCTTCACGACACTCATTTCCACTTGCTCTGCCCATGAAATCAAAGCCCCGCATATTAAAGTCGTGGTCTGGAGAGCCGCAACAGTCAACATTGAGAAACCTGACTTTCTAATCGCATTTATTTTTTTTAAAAATGTGCGTGTAAAGTAACTATTGGTGCAAGTTTTGGGGGAAATTTATATTTAAGTACAATTAACAGCCCCCCCCCCTGACTACGAAAACTTATCAAATCTTCGCAAAAATCGCAAGTTATTCTTCAGATATATTTTGAAGAAAAAAAACTACCCGATGGAATGTTACAAAAACCAGCAATAAGCGATTATTATATTACTAATACTAAGGCTATTGTTGTTCCATGCTCTATTAACCCTGATATCTTATGCCACGCGTTAAAAAAATTGCCGCACTGCCCCACGCTTCATTGCTTTGAAGATCAAACTCCAGTGTCATAGTTGAATCTTAATCGTAGTTTTTGTTTCAAGCATGCCCAAGACGTGGCCATCATGACAGACTGTGATCATACACTCCTTGACTCACACTGGGGTCACGTTAGTCAGTATGAGTTATTATGATGATTATACGGTTGTACCTAGTGCTGCATATCCCAAATACCACTGGGTTACAACTCATTTGTTCAGAATTACCAAAGCTTAAAATAAACACTCATCTTGTACTCGTACACCATGACGAGAGAAGACGTACCCACCGGCCGTTTCGTCTTACCTGAGCTGTTTAATGGGCCTACAGGTAGACCGCGGGAGTTCCATATTTGATGATTTGATACCTATTAGAGCGATTGAAATAGCCGGGGTTTCATGTCGACCGTAGACAGAGCGAGTCATCGGCGAATAGGTCGCGGTAAATCATTCCGCGTCCAAGGCAGCGTTCTGCGCCACCACCTGGCTCAAAACAAGAAACAAGCCGCCGCAAGCTTTCTCGGCCTTAAAACCAGCTCTTTATCATGTTTCTGGTGAACACGGGTACCCGAGTTCATGGAAGGTTTTCCCCGGGCCGGGAGTTATCCCCCGAAAAAAGAGAGAGCTGCGGTTCCACTTTCGGCACACACGGCCAGAGGAATTGCCGCTGCAGACTTTAATTGGTAACATAAGTCCCGCAGGTAATGGGTTGACATTTCATTTTCCCTTTCATTGCGTTCTCAATCAACGGTGGCCCCAGCACTTGGTTTTGAAAGGAACCAAACGCTGTTAACGACAGGTTGGGGAAGTCTATAAGAATGTCTTGTGTACATTGCCGACGCGTCTCTCGGGAAATCCGCCGAGATCGCTAGATTGTGAAAATACAACTATTTAGTTGACGGACCGTAGGCCTGTTGTAACAACCCATTGATGGTAGCCGTTTAACAACAGATCATTGGAATACCACAGTCGTGACAGACACAGACAGAGAATGCAACATTTAGTTTACTTACAATTTGTATGAATTACAATTTTCAAATACAACTTGAATGCGTCAACTTTCCCTATCTTAATTCACATTAAAAACAATGCAGGCCCTATTTATATCGGACCTTATTTAGCAACCATTCTGCCAATGTAAAATACAGATCTTTGACCCAAGCTACCGGTTCTGACTTGATGACACCATGGGTTTAGTTCATTCCTTCACGATTAAACTACTTGATCAATAATTGAGGTTGATGTTTCTCCCAGATTTGAGTGTCTTTCCTTGGGAAAGTTTTGGCTAATACTCTAACCATTTATTGGCACAAATCCATATGTTGTATATATTTTTTCAAGAGTTAGTTATAAAACGAAGGACCTTGTGATAATGGGAGGTGACTCAACTTGTTAAATCCAAAATAACCAGTAAGTGCCTGACCCTGTTGTGAACTGTACCGCGTGTGTGTGTAGGCGTATTGACCAGTAACGGTATCTCAAAGCAAAGGGAAGGTGTATCAATTGTTTAATTAGGGGTAACTGAATTCTCATCTTCTAGTTTTCATTGGACACCAGGGGCCCAATTTCATAGAGCTGCCTAAGCACAAAAAGTAGCTAAGCGTAACAAAAATTATGCTTACCAGAATAAGGTTACCAGCTAAACTACAATGTTACATGTACAATTTGTGACTGGTAGGCCCATCCTGCTCATTTCTGCTTAGCAGGCAATTTTTAAGCAATACTTTCTGCTCTGTGAAATTGGACCCATGTAACCAACCCATGATCGATTCGTATTTTGTGGTAACGTGAATCACTATAAAGTGATAACAACTTTTAAAAGGTTAAGGTCTATGTGTCGAAATAAGCAACCGAAATAAAATAAGCCACCAAAATAAGCACGGGTAATTTGCGTGTTCTTCAAATTCGAATTTCCTCGATTTTAACAGTGTTTCAGAGAAAATATATCTGTGGAGGATTACAGGACTGGACTAACGGTCGTGTGTGTTGCGAAGTTTATAGCCCGTCTTCCATCATGTGGCGAGGGGAAAACAGGTTTTCTCTCCAGAAGTTGTCAGATTAGAGACGAATAAATTAATGAGGGGAAATTTGTATCAGTTTAAATTCTGGATTGTTCATTATTAAACCATCAAGTATAAAATATTTTGTATAATTCAGTTGAGTAATATCAAGTAGGTCTAATAAAGAATTACTAATTGGGGAAATTGTTTTATTACTGGAGGATAAATTCCACATTTCGAAATTGTAAACAGGATGTACAATATCGGATGTGCACATCCACTAAAATGCCCATGTGTGCCTACTATAAATGACTTGATTATAAATGATAAACGGATATCGGTTACAAGCACTACATGGTAATTACAAACATAACGATAAGATTGAAAAAACTGTTTTCCTCACATAACATCAGTAGAAAGTCCCAGGTAGATTGGAACAAATATCAACTTTAAGCCTAAACAATAAGGTTTAAAATATTAGGAAAACATTTCCCTTTTTCGGGGAACCACCCAAACTGTACCGCATCTTTCCTGGGGAATAAAGCTGACTGTCACCCATCCCCCCTTTGCAACGGCCTGAGCGAAGTGTCACTGTCCATCCGTACAGTCCTACCTCTGTACTGTCTAGACACGGCCCTCATGCAAGATTTTGATCCCCCCAAAAAGAACATAATCGCAAAGCACAACATGCAAGCGGAACCGTGACGTCACGGCCAGCGCAAACCCCCCAAAACAAGCTGTCCCCAGAATCCTTCGCGGTACATCTGCCATCACCTTCCCGATCAGATACAGATGTGGAGCATTAAGTCATCGTTAAATCAAATTATGCAATTATTAAGCGTATCGACAACCCGCAGTAGACACGGTCCCCGACAGGCGCTAATTTGTCAAATTAACTCCAATTACATTGAACACGCGCATTGCGTGACATGTTATTCCAGTGTTTGTTTACCGGTTCAAATTTGATTAGAGTTAACAACTTGTAGATGTCTTAAAGGCCCACCCTTTTCCAGAAGAAGCTCTCGGTTTTTCTTTTATTTTGAGCAAATAAAAATTCACCTAATTTTCTTATCCGATCTAGCTGACAGAATCAGTAAACTTTCAAAGTCTTACCCTCAAAAATCTAAAGAGGGTTCACGACGCAGGAACTCTAGGCAACATGAGACTAGGAGGAGCCATGCATCTTCTTACTTCCATGTTCAAATTCTAAATAAAAGTGTGCTTAAAAAAACCTTTAGTTAGAGCTCAAGAAAGTGGTACTGGTAATTGTAATCGTACAAACCCATGTGCAGTTTAGTTTACTTTTTTGTAATCCTTCAGGTGTGCCATTGTCCTGTCTTTGGAATGTATTTTGTAATCTGCTGTTTATATTTTTTATATCTCTTGTCTTTTGTATTTTATGTATACTTTCCTGATGTAATTGTGATGTGTTTACCTGTGAAATGAATAAATGAAGATTTAATGTTTGTTCTGTCTTAGTATAGCGAAACAACGTTCGTCGTAAATCTACAAACAACCCCAAAATGTGTTTAAATTAAGCATTCTCAATAAGTAAACAAATACTTCATAAATCGTAACATCTCATCAAGTTCGTGCTTTGTATACGTAGTGGAAGTTTTTTGAACGTCCGGAATGTGCCTGCCAAGTGACGGGTGGTAGGATTGGCCGGTTGTACTGCAGTTGGTTTGTCCATTGAAGCACAAGGCTTGACAATCTTCTCACCTATCGGGTCATGCCACTGTGTACTCGTTGACTCTGAGGTTGTTTGCTAAGCTGTGCCAAGTTGAAACATTTCGGTCTTGCTCCCTAAGGGAACGGAAGCGTACCTGACAATTCCCCGAATGTTCACAGGATCTCCCCCCTGGTTCACCGTAATAAACACTGAACCTGTTAGTGGACCATCACTCGTGTAGTTAGCATAGCTTTACAGAGGACCGTTACAAGATTTAAACACACTGGTCCCTATACTCTATGAATTAAACAACCCATTTGTTAAAGTTTTACAGAGTACCAGTAATTAGCGTGTATGTGTTATTTTTTTTCATGGAATTATGCAAAGTGCAGACTAATTCGTCTCCTCAAAATGCAGCATTTTGGAAAACCGTTTTGGGTGGGAAGGGATTGCAGTATCGAGTGTATCATAGCTCCATGCTCTTTTGTTGTATTCACCCCCATCCTATGACAATGTCCCGTATGTTCAAGCACGTGGTTTGACGTTCAGACCTCAGTTGGCGATGATCTTCTAATGGACGCTCATTTTGCCATTGCTCTGTGGGTTCTGACAGAGCGATGCATTAAAAAGAATTGCTTGTTTTAATTAGGGTTTATTACTTTAGGTGTGAACTGAGTGCTGATGCGTTCAATCTTAACTGATTAGTCTTAATAGGTACAGGCAAGCTCATACTGGCGGAATCTGCTAATTAATATGCATCATCAGCTCCTAAGACAACAGAATTTCTTGGCCCGCTAAAGTATGACTTTAAAGAAAGAAAAGGGGCTTGCAACAGCAGCAGCTTTGCCAAAGTGCTAGCGGTTTGTCTTTTTAGGAAGCCGGTACTTGCTATTAAGGGAGCACGTTGCTAGTGTTGTCACGACTGATCGAAATGAGTTCTCCGATAAACTGATACCACATTGTCCGTTGTAGAACTTGATTTTACTTGGGAGTCTTGAAACACTTAATGGTGTCTAGTCAGAGAAGTGTGTCTGTACAAGTCTGGGTAGGATATATAAGAATTATAGGCTAGAACCGATAAGAAATCCACATCTGATATGTGTTTAAGTTCTGAGGGAAAACTCACTCTGCACTGGTTCGGGCTGTTTTGATAAGCAAAGAAGACATCAAGTTCTTTTTATGCAAAACAGAATATTGGCATTGAAGACTCGTTATTTTTAGCGGCTTGCCAAAGTGTTGTCGGAATCTATTGGCAGGATGATTGATGCTGTGTCTTAGTTGTGTTAATAAAGTTGTAAATATTATTGTCATTCACCATTGACGGTATTTCTGAGTAAGCTGTTGTACAAGATGAATTTTTCGTGGAGTGTTGCCAATGTAGTGAGGATATCCACACACAGGACAACGTCAACATAACTGAATGGTTTGTTTACCATTAAGCGTTGCATCCGCTTGTTAGGTTCATTTGAGTTGTTTGCTCTGAGTTTTAGTGTTCCGTAAAATCATTAGACAAAGCAAAATTGTTACACTTTTTTCCTAATTTCCCCCCAGATATGGTGTTGAAATTACCGGCAAAGACCGCGCGAGTCTCGCACGAGTCTCGACCACTAACTGCGCGATTTCGTTTCCATCACACTTTTACAGCAATCAAGGAAACCCAAGGTCCGCCATCTTGGTTTTGTCCCGTTCAAGTCGACGTCACAAAAAGCGATGTGGGTATAGTCTGCTCCTTTGAAGTACAAGCTCTCTGAAATGCTACTTGTGAACAAGGGGACTATACAGACTCAGATGTAGTCCAGAGCTATAAACAGTTTGCTTGTATATAGGAAGTTTGCTAGTTGTGGGCCTGAGTGCTATAGGAATAGGGCGTCCTCTCGAGCCCTAGAACTTATTTCAGCTTTGTAATGAGTTAACTCGACGTTCGGATCACTTCATTCTGGTCATCTTTAAGAAACTCTTTCAGATGTCCTAGTTTTGCTAGTTTCACCATGAAGGATGGGTATCACAATCGGTACTTTAGGCCCCCCGTATTACAGTGAAATGTCCACCATATGTCAGCCTGGATGAAGACGGTCACGTGAACTTTTCTTAATATGAGATCCGGTGTCGAAGCTTTAATATGACAGTCGATGTAATCCCTTAGAGTGACACGATCCTAACCACTTATGCTGAATCAGTCATTAAAGGGACCCACACAGGCGTGAAATGTTCCACTCATACTTTCCTTATTCATGAGAAAGTTAATATCACTGCAGATCTGTGTCTTCTTTGTGTTATAGTTGTTTATGTTGTTGTCAATGTCATGACGTCATAGTTCAGCTACACAGAGCACGGTTCCTCCCTTTTACGAAAAGGTGTTGAACCAACAGAACCAAAACCCAACAACCTGATAAGTTATTGTACATGTTGTACATTGTACGTGTCTATGTACATGTTTGTTAGGCCATGGCTAGACTAGGCTGTACCTAGGCTGTACTATATGGCTGTACCGTATACCTTTTGTGTGTGAATGTAGCATGGAGACCTCCGTATCATCACAAGGCTGTAGCTTCGCTTAGCATAGACAAATCGTGCTTCAGTATTAACATAATTACAGCCAAAATACAGTGTGACATATCGTATGTTGTGTTGCAAAATGGTTACTCGTTATTCTGTTGTTTTGGCAAACAAATTTGCTTCATCTCATTTTCGGATCTTGTCTCGAATTGCAGTTTGATTTTGGGCTCATTTCAACCCTTTACTCTCTTGCTTGTTTTCTCTGCTAATCGTTTTCCCCTATCGAATTGTTTTTCGTAGTCAAGCTTAAAGGCAGGGTGTACTTTTGCTGAGAAAGAAGTAGTTTTTCACCAGAAAATTTGAATCTAATACGTCTGAAAGCACACAATTTTATGCAACAAGGGTATTTTGTCGTTTATTATATTCTAGCAACATCGATGACCAACTGCGCCCAGCCTACCTTGCCTTTTTAACGGGGTTTTCACAAGTATTACGTTTTTGTGTGCCCCAGATATGCTGACGGTTTCCACTGTCACACCGTGTGGAAAATTCAAAATCAAGTTGCAACATGCCTGGGAGTGCTACTGCTCCTTTAACAACCTCCTTAGTTCGGGTGACTGACTTGTCGTTTACTTTCCTACCTATATTTATACAGAATGGTTGGCCCAGAAAATTGGTACCAGTGTAGGTATGTAGTGGCCTCTGGCCCCGAATGCTGAACCCAGCTGTCATGGGGCTAGCCGGGCACATACGTTATTATAGTTTTGTCGGGAGGCATGCAATGGGTATATGACATATTTACTACGCGTTGTATACCCACGGATGGGTTCGAGATGCGATTGTTATATCATTCAGGATCTGGCAACATGATGGTATCATTACGGAGATACCACCCAGTGCATCCACCACCCATAATTTAGCTAAAACCAAGTTGATGGCATAGGCAGGTGACAACTAATTAGATATGACAACCCCCGCTTGATGAATGATGATTAGTACGCAAGGACTTTGTGGAAAGCTCTTGGTGTATCTTAAATTCAATGGCAACTTTAAGAGGCAATTGTGACAAGTGCCCTGTGACGTAATTGACGGTGATACGTGGTTTGTATTACCTTACATTCAAGCATTCGATGTGTCATTTTCTGTAGCCGTTCTAATATCGTGAAGAGTAACGTAAAATTATAGTTTACAAAGTACATAAACAAAACCTCTGTTTTTAAACTCCAGAGCATAGAGCGAGACCTCAATGCTTGCTTTTGATAAAGTGAGGCCTAGCCATTACTCTTTATAAAGTTAGGCTTAGCCAGTATTAACCACAGAAATACATTTTTCTGAATACTGTCATGCACCAGGAGTTAGTTCCATGAAAACTCACATTCTTTTAGTGATTACCGTGCTAAGACTAGCGGTATTTATTTAATACAACAAAAAGGTTCAGAGTTGCAGGACTCCGGTTGGTAAATCTTGAGCAGGAAGGAGCTCTACTGATATTTTATAGAAATATCTAAAATTTAAGAACCATTTCCTTGTAGAACTCCCACCCTCCATGCTTTATGGTACAAACTACGAAAAAAACATGGAGAAAGGGACTGACAAGCTGGGCAAACTGCCGCGATAACCACTTTGTATTTTAAACATTTCTACGAACTGAATGATATCGAACCGATGGATGCTATTTGAATACTTTTACGTGAAAATGTCGGATACTTCTGCTGCTCTGTGCCACCAAATGGACAAACTGAGCACTATCAAATACTTACAAACATAATGCACAATCAAACGTAGAACATAAAGGTCTAGTAAATAGGCAACGTATATGCCCAAGTGTACATTGTATACTAACGAGCTATACAAACATGATGCTGCCAGTGTCGAGTAAACCCTACATATCCGTGCAAAAGCGAAGTGCAAATCGACAAACTCGACTGCGTTAACATGGCTCATTAAAACCGAAGCTATTTTGGCGCGAATACCACAAGGTTTTGTACTTTTCTGACGGCAGCGTGATAAAGTGATGAAGTAAACATCAGTCTTGTCCTGCCACCAACTGTTCATCAAATGGCAGGGCAGTCATTAATCAAAATAGTATGATTCTGTGGAAGAGAGAAGGCCTACATTTAGCTGTCTAGTTTTCTAGAACACTTGAATGACTATGAAATGGCTCATTGTGTCAACTTTTTCGGGGAAAAACGAAAACAGCGTTTGCAGCACCATGTTCTTTTTAGAATTTCAGCATGTCCGACATACAGACAATTCGTGTCATTGAAAATTATGTCATTGAAAAGTAAGGCAAGAAAATTAGAGATAATAAACTGTTCTGAAGATTGCCAACAGATCAGACAGAACATATGTGGGCAATTGGTATATCAGAGCTAAGTTTCGAGACTAAAAAAATGGTTAATTTATGTTCTGATCAGCATCAAAATTAAGATATTTGTATTGTACAATGTTGCCAGCCATCTGTGCATTACAGTTATGTTCCATTGGTGACGCGCATCTGTCCATGTTGTACTCGTTACATGTCTGTATACCAGAGCCTGTCAATTAAGATAAATTGTTTGTATAATTTATGGAGGGTTTGGGCTGTTTTGTTAACCCAAATCAAACTTCGGAAGTGCCGATCGGCGTTACAGCGAAACCTTTCAAAAACACGGTGACATTTTCGTGGTCCCATGTAGGACAGGTTCGGCATGATCTGTCTTTCTCGCAAGGGAATTGTAACTTATTCACATAAAGGTTTTATTCAATAGGCGAAATGTTGAAGTATTTTTGTATTTAAGAGCTCGCGATATTTATTTTACAGAGGCTGCAGACTTGGTCGAATTGATCACAACCGTTTAAAAGCGATTCCAGTTTTAATTCACGCCATTATAGTCTCGTTTAAAAGTTAGAGAAGAAAAATGTTTGACTGCTGAAACCATAGAGCAAGGACCTTGCTCTATGCTGAAACGATCCAGTGATGTATCAGCTTAACGTTTCGATCAGTGTTGTATGATGGTCTTCACGACAGTAGACTTGTTGATCTTGGAATAGTTACACATATTTTTCAGGGGCAATCTTTGCACGGTGCTTATCTTATCTCATTGGGGTTGTACTTCCCATCATGCTTTGCACAAATGACTTAATATTATTCTTCATCTTACTGTGAGAGTTTACTGCGCCGTGCGAGCATTTTTCTGTTACATTAATTGTCAAAGCATTTAATCGTGCCCTTTAAAATAACTAACCTACAAGCCTCGTTTACCTCTTATGATGATTGAAGACAACTGTCCTCATTTATTTTTTCGTCTTTTTTTCTCTCTCTCTTTTCTTCCAAACTACATCTATCATTTAAAGGATATCCGATCAATTAATGAAAAACACACAACTATAAGAAAGTACACTACCTGTACTTTTATATAAATTTCCTTTTTCGCTCTCACAGCTCAGTGGAAAGAAGATGAATATTTTTCGGAAGTTAGTAATTGCAATTCATTGACCTTCGTCCAGCATTCCAGCAAAAAAAAAAATCGTGTTTCAAATAAACGCTGAATTATTGGCTGTACTTTTTTTGTAAATACATTTTTTTGATTTATCATCGGGATGCTATACGAAACGCTTGGGATGAATTTTGTTTGAGCACTCGGTCATTCTGCCGAGTATTCGCTGTGATGAATTGACTTCCTCGTGTCATCATTAATATGAAGTTTGTTTAGATAATCCGGCGATATCCCCGTCGCCTTGATGACTTCGTGTCTTGGGCTCTCCTGCCCGGCTTTAGGGGGAGGCTCTGTAGTCACACGAGTGCACAGTTCAACCCATCCTCTGGGTTCTACCAAGGAAAGAACATGCTTTGTACAAGCTTTCCTCAAGCGACACCGTTTGCAATTATCGTACTTTACAGGGAGGATCTTTTTAAAGATAGCTCTTTTGTTTTTAAATAAGTGAAAAGGGTTTTTTCTATTTAAGTCATCGCTGTTAGTTAAGGATTTCTCCAGCATTTCTTTACAGAAGATATTCCAGTAAATGGCCGTCAGGATGGGCAGAAAATAAAACACACAGGCGTTTCATGTGGTCAGTTGGACATGTCCCCTGCACCTAGATACGCGTTTGTGCGATGAGTAAAAACTGTTTTAATCGCAGGTTCAGTATTGGTGTAAGGAATTAAGTACTCTGATGAATTTCCTATACCAGAAACCTCCTCCCAAACTAATTTCTGGCCATTTCAAAGCATGACATTTTCTCATGAGTTTCTGGCCATCAACTGAAAATTATACTTCGTTTGAAACAGGTTCTGTCAGTTTTGGTTTTTATTCACAATCACATTAATTAGGCACCATAACATACTAACAATACTTCCAACGTTTCTCTTACGGTGCTGGACGTTGTATTTCGAAAATCTTTTAATTTAAAATCCTACTCAAACCGATGATGAGAGTACATCATACAGGATAACAACACCAGTGACTAATAGTTGTATTTGACTTAACACCGAGAAAACTTCCAAAACAATAATTCGATAATTATCAATCTAGGTTATAACCAATTAGTTCTATATGATCTTGTTTTATGTACAACTTCGCGTTTGAGACACGAACCATGTAGTGTAGTTTATTACTAGTGGGAACGAAGATCTACGGCCCCAAAACGAAATACATATATTTTCATAAAAGTAGTACTAATATCTGCAAAGTATAGCCTGGCAAGAATAAGACCTACAAAGTGATATGAATTCAATTTCAGACTGTTTAGTCGTTTTTCAAAGGGTCAATAATTTCGGGACAACAACCTCTGTATAAAAACAGCCAAATAACTGTTAGACAGTACAACGGATGCCCAGTTAATACAATGCTTATGTTTCACTTGTTCGTGTTAATTTTTAATGGATGTCCACCGGTGTTCCATTTCAGATTCGTGTAAGGCCAAACGTTTGAATGCTTTACGATATCTTTAATCCAAATGAGATTTTTTTGGAGCCTAATTGATTGATTATGCCGTATGGTGTAGTTGAGCTCAATCAGCCGCGGTTTCAGTTACTAACCCATGTATGGCTCTTTTTAATGGCAAGTGACTGTGTTCGTGAACGGGCGCTTGCGTCACATTGTTCTATAATCTACGTTCATCCCTGGACAGTCATGTCACCCATCAACCATCTTCAATACACGCGGTCCAATCCCATCCATTCAGGATAACATGCAAATGACTTACAGGAGCCAACACAATGGTTCTCGCACCTAGGGGTACCAGCTAACATAATAAATGCCCGCTCTGATAAATAAAAAAAACCCTGAGCCGCACTAATTGAGAGACGGGATCGGCGGTGACGTGCTCGCATTATACCCGCGTTAAAGTCAGTGCCGACATGGGCTCGTGCAGTCGATGAGAAGAGGTATGGTAATACATGGTTTCCAATAACATGGGTGTTACTTTCTCCTTTGGATTTTATACAGAACCACTATGGTCGGTGGACCCATGATGTACAGGCGGCTAATGCTGGTTGTGTGTTATCTACTACTCCTGAGGTGTACATATGGTGGGAGGACTCAAAGGAAAAAAGACCAACAGACAGATGACGAAGGGCAGAGTTTGAAACACAAAAGCAGAGAGGCAGTCATCAAGGCGTTTGAGCACAACCTCCTCAACATGTTTGGACTGAAGGAGAAACCAAAACCCAGCCGGAGAATACAAGTGCCTCAGTATATGTTGGATCTTTACAATGCACAGGCAAACTCGCCTGTTTCGAGTATGAACTTTAACGTCCGTGGAAAGTCAACGCGAACTGCGAACACTGTCAGAAGTTTTCACCATCACGGTAAGTTATCGGGGCTCCGCACTGAGTCCAACGTCAATATTAGTCCATTAACTTGGATAAGGAAAGCTTTACAGCCTAACATACCATGGTAGATAGTTCACTTGAGTTATGTTGTTTTGTATGTGGAGCTTAACGCAGATCTACGTATCCACAGGTAATTCCTTTACACAGAACACCACTGTTGTCACTCTGTAAAGCTTCAGGTTGGTAGTCATTATTACATTAACGCCTATGCATGCCTCGGGCCGTATACCGTGTTCCCAATCTGGGGCTTAACCCTCGCTATTGAGATCCTCGCCTATTCAAGTTCATTGTTTCCCAGTGCCCAACAAAAAACCACAAATCCTCTTGCTTGACGGTGTTGCAATATACTGCATCCTTTTTCCTTTCAGACCACGATGATGAGAAGAACCCATCACCGGCTAATTCAAACGGCCACTCGCACAAGCTCACCTTCAACGTATCTGCCATGGCAGAAGACGAAGTACTCACCGCCGCTGAATTGCGTCTGTTCTGTAAGACCCAGCATTCTGTTTCAAAGAGAGACATCACTGACACGAGGGACACAGAAAACACAACACAACATTCGTTACAGAAACTCAAGCACAGGGTGAATGTGTATCAAATTCTAAAGCCAGTGTCAAATAGTAAGGATATCATAAAGAGACTTATCGATACCAAGATTGTGGATGTTCGCAACGCCACATGGGAATCGTTTGACGTACGTCCAGCAATACTGGACTGGAGGAGGTCGCCTCGCGCAAACCATGGGATCGAGGTTGAAGTTCTTGACAGTAGGGGGCGTCCAAGCAGTCACAGAAACTTTAGGATAGCTCGTTCTGTAACCGAGCAAGGGGACTTGGAAGATGAAACAAGGTGGTTTGAAGAGAGGCCTCTGATTGTGACATACACTGATGATGGGAGGCAGAAACGGGCGGCAGGACGCTCTGCTAGTAGTCGTGAGAGAAATAACCGAAAAAGGCGGTTGAAACCCAACTGTCGACGCCACCCGCTCTACGTTGACTTCACCAGCGTAGGCTGGAATAGTTGGATTGTAGCACCCGCAGGGTACCAGGCATATTACTGCCAGGGGGAGTGCCCGTTCCCGCTAGTGGATCATCTGAATGCTACCAACCACGCAATAGTGCAGACGTTAGTTAACTCGGCGAGTCCGCAGCTAGCACCCAAAGCATGCTGTGTGCCAACAGATCTAAGTCCAATAAGCATGCTCTATCTGGACGAAACAGACGCCGTCATTCTTAAAAACTATCAGGACATGGTCGTAGAGGGCTGCGGGTGCCGATAAACCCTCGGATAATTTTATATATAAATCTGAGAAAATCTTACATTTTATTGTTAAATAAGCAGAAGTTGGGTTTTTTCAGGTATATAGTTTTAAGTGTATCATACTTGTTAATATGTTTAATATCTAACACGATGTATAAAGTTATTTATATTTCATAATTCATATTCATATGCAGTATATATTTTTAATTGCAGCTCGTACGGAAGTCCGAGTAATAGAGTATAGATATACTGTCCAGGGAATTAATCAACCATCCACAAACAAGATATTTTTACCTTTGCAGAAAATGCAACACGTGGGGTTCTATCAATGCTGAAGGTCTGTGACTAATGTCATGCCATGGCTAGCAACTATACCCACAAACACCCGTGGCTGCTAATACAACTGTACTTTTTTACCATTGAGATACTCGTGCCAAAATCCACTTGTCTTTACACTAAAGTCCATGAAGTTTCCTTAAGTGGGAAAACAGATTTTAATTTGATGGGAAAACTGAAGGAAATGCACAATAACGCCACATCAGAGTCACAACTGTCGAATCGTTTGTTCGAACACTATCTGTGTGGGAAGTTGGTTCAAGTGTTCTTCTTTCATTTATAGTTATCGGGAAAAAACTGAATTTGTGCTTCAGACTTCAGCCTGCCTGTTTAACCGCGTTGTGTGCCTTAGGAACGAATTCGATTTCTTCATAACAGTTGTATTTCCAAAACTGTTCAATTGCCAAACATCACATAATGTTTAGGGGTGGTACATGTGACTTGTTGAAGTGCCTGTGTACAGGTGTTTCTGGTGCTGGTGCAACAATGCCTTCAAGCAACATTGAAGATCTTTTGTCATTTTCAGAAATAAAATGCGCATTTGGATGAAGACCAGATACCAGAAGTGACCGTTAAGTGCCCACAAACCTATTGTACAGGGTAACCTCCATCACAACATCAGAGAGACTGACCGTGGTCTACTGTTAAAATATAACTCCTCAAATCCTGATATACTATGAGATAAACAACCCATCACGATATCAAAGTGTACCGGTAGGATACCGCCGGTAGGATACCGTGTTCCGTATTCCCTATGCTATATTATATAAGCTTAATGATAAAAGTGTAGGTGTCATGTTACAAAATGTGTGCTAATTAAACTCCGCATTGCAAAGGTGCCTTTCTATCCACAGACAAATACTCTTCAAGTTGAAGATTTGTCAAAGACTATTATCTTATGCGTATTCATTACAAGCAATAACACGGTTTCACTTTTGATATCGGTTTTATTATGGTTTTAACTAGCTTCAAAGACTAGGCCTATTCGAATCGATACTCAAGCAAACAAATGATACTCTATTCTAAATGCTTAACACGCACATTTAGTCTGCTATACTCCAACCCGTATTCATAACGATAGTCTGTAAGTACAAGTAAAATATATGTTAAATAGCCTTCAGTTGTAAAGGATATATGCCGCACCAGAGTTTTTATTCATAACCGATTTCAATCATGTCAGGGGTTCTTTTGAAAGACCCAGATTAAATTTGATGGAATTTACAACTTTGCATCAAAGTTTGTGTCAAAAACGGTGTAAAACTCACTCATTTATATATGGGCCTATTTACAGATTCCAACTCCGTGTATATCCATAATAGCTGTTAAGAGTTGAAATGATAGCAAGCAACAAATAGTCGCAAAATGACCTCTGGATACTAATTTAAGTATTTTTCCAAATCACCATTCGTCAAGGAGACAAGTTTGGGAACAACAGTGGAATTGAAATACCAAGTTTGACGTAACCCTTCTCTGCTGAACAAAAGACCATTGTTCACCGGGGTTTAAGACTTATCCGCGCGGTGTGTTGTGTTGTTAAACAGCATTGAGCAAGGATCCCGTAAGCGCCACTACGCTGGGTACTGGTGGTGATAGTGTGGTGGCTGGGTAGTCCTCAGTTCGAAGGTAAGACAACTTGTTCAAGCCGTACCGTATTTACAAACGAAATGGAAATCGTAATGTTTAACCATTCGATGTATAGCACACCCCAACCTCAACCTTGGCTCTGATTTCGTCAGCTGTTTTGACCATGCCCTAGAATCTCACAACGTACTTGTGGGTGTTTGATACCCTACACGTCTGTATCAAACCTCAACGAGGTTGCACGTCATCGTGCCATTCCATGGAAACAGCACTTAATACAAGCACGTTTAATTCACTGTTGTTTAGAGAAGCTACTTAATAGCTGGACATTTCAATAAAGGACTGCAAAAATATGCAACATTGTCACGACCATTGCAGACACAGAGCTAAGTTCCGATTTTGAAGAGCAGACGGTTTTGCTTTACTGACATGATGCGTGGTTGACAAGGAGTACTTTGACATAAGTGTACATGTACATGTACTAGTAATTCTTTGGTATGGTGCCTTGTGTGTCTTTTCGAGTCACAACCTTTATAGCTTTGGATTTTCAGTTAAAACATGTGCCAATGGACTGATCGAATAGGAAAGGATCATATAGGCATCAACCCCCAGTAAAGGGACAGGGATGGGCAGTAATTGCTCATGAAATAAATCCACTTTGTTCTGGACATTTTGTGCTTTCTCGTTCGGTAATTTGTATGTATTCTACAGAGATTTAAATTTAGACGTATATAAATTGTTATTCTGTACATGAAACTATTATATGTTCTTGCATGTGGGCCTATTTTGACGAACTCTACATGTATCAAGTATCCATGTACAGTACTTAGTTCATGTTATATTTTTTTTTGAAATTGTACGTGTGATATTTTGTTTTCTAGGAAGAATCGTGCCTATTATTCTTTCATGAAATTGAGGGAGAGAGATATCAAATTGAATTGAAGTTCAATTTCTGCAAAATGGCTCGTGCATGCTTTAGGCCTTTGCGACGCTTTCCCTGTATTTAAGTAATTCTGTTCGAACCGTTGAAATTCACGGCTGGAGAGGAAAAACAATAGTTCTTCGGCATAAATATGTTTTCTTATGAAACTGAAAGGGTATGTTAATTTATTATTACAGTGCGACAGTTGTTATTACTACCTTCATGATGTTGTGTACGTTTGTATTCAGCAGTGTTAATTTTTATGATATTAAATTATATTATTTAATGTAAAATCACAGATAGAAAATTCGCCCGTGTTTTAAAAAGTGTGGGCAAGCTTTGTATATAGTCCTAATCGCTTCGTATTGTTTTCGTTTTGTACAATAAGACAGTTAGGCCCAATACGGAACTTATTATATTTTATCGATATTAAATACGTATTTTCTCCAAATAGTTGCATTAAGTAATAAATTAAAACAACTTAAAAGGGACGTAAACACCATCAGTGATTGAGAAATATTAATGTATGAAAGGTGGTAACGGAGAGAAAACTTCGTGAAAAAAAACCCCAATATGCACATATCATTTTCAAGAAGCAAAAAAAAGTGAGATGTTTTGTACAATCTGAAACCGTCTATCACACTTGTTTTTTGTCAACGTAATGAGATCAGAAGAGGGGGGGGGGCAGTATTGTTTTATTTTTCGCAAGTTCTACACCTGTAAAAGATTCTTGTTGGGTTCTGTACATAATCATAGATGGTTTTTACCAGCAGTGCACATTGCCTTAAAACACCCGATATACAGGAATGCCTTTTACTGTCTTTTGTAACTATAATAACAATGTCGATCCAAAGGCAGTGCTTAATGTAACACAACTTTGATATACAGTAGTAGTCAACTTTGAAACAATCAGAGACCAATAAATCATAAAAAAAACCAAATCTCATTGAAACAGTGTGGATGCAGTTTACCATTTCTTTCTCTATGTCTTATTACTCCAATAATGACTATAAAGTTGGAACTTCGTAATCGCCACGATGAAGATGGTGTTCCTGTAAACACCATGAGGATAAAAATTGAAATTCCCAGATTGGCGATTACACCTGAAGGAAAGCAGTCTGGGTGTCTACTTGG
>CM021526.1:12124527-12151477 GCA_010994315.2 Pisaster ochraceus | reverse complement strand
CCCCCCCCCCCCCTCTTTGCCATATCAACGAGTCTGTCAGCTAGCTCAATGACACAAGCAACGCGACTGACACATTCTTTATGTCCAGTGTTCAGAATTCAGAATGGCACTGTTTCTCGCATGAGAATGACGTATTATGAGATCAAATACCTCTTCATCATTGAGGATGTATTTCGTTAGACTATAATCATAGTCCAAGTTAGGCTATGATTAGAGATGCGTCCAATTAAGGCATGTGTTTGTTCCCTGATGTCATCCGTTAAATAGTGTACGGCATTCAATGGCAGCCCGTTACAGCAGAGCCACCGGCGTATTTTGAAAGCCCGGTTGTGGTTTTCGCCAGTAATCGATAACCTATACAGATAGCTCATCAATACATCACCGGCCCCCATTGGACACCCACACCGGCTTAATAATGTTTCAAGAACAAGCTTATCGGTAAACCCAAATGGCCGTGGACAGGAGTTTTGTCATATAACGCATGCACTAGTTTTAATTGAGTGTGAATTACTTAAAATTGTGTAATGTACTTTATCAGTCACCAGTCAATTGCGTACGGTATCAAATCGTCTACCTAAGGTAGTTGAACTGGGCAATTATTCAAGATAAAGGTAACATTTTGTTTTGATAGAGAATTAAATAGTTTCCCATTTATTAAATCACTGGTTTTGCACGACGAAAGACAACTTTCCAGGTATTTGCCTTTGTCAAATCTACTTGAGAAAACGCCAAAAGCCTCAAGTCGGTCCTAACGAAATATAGGTCTACCCTTTGATTGAAATATTTGTCTACAGGTTAACACGCCAGATACTCGTTCAGCAAATACCTTGGCATATATACCTTGGATGGGTGGGGAAAGGTCAGTGACCTACAGGTCGCGGAGATGTTAAAGTTGTACTTGTTTTTTTATCTTCGCCGTGAGCTGGTTCGTGTTCTGTTTGGCGTAGCAAGGAGATCGAATTCATAGGGTGATGATTTATTCTCCGTAGGATCGTCAAAGGTGTTCCTTCCACGTGTATTCCCGCTCCGGTTGTCACCCGGGCGGGGGCGTCTTTGATACCCGTGCGAAAGGATGTCGTTCCCGTACGTCGGCCACAAACCGTAAAGGGACACCAAGGCATTAAACACGAGCGACGTACGTTTGTCCGGAAACTGGGCACAGTTTAATTTGTGGCGAAATTTTAGATACTTCGGTGGATTTGACCGAGGAGCTGTTGGACGGCGTATACGCTGCTCGTTATTCAAGTATAGATGGATAGATTAATGAAAAAACATTATTATCCCGGAGTAAAATGTAGAACATAAAACAAGCTGACACTGACAGGGTGTAGGCCCAGTGATGATAGTAAGACAGTTGTAAATTATTGATGCGCACTCTTTTCAAGACAAATGTCTAGAGTTGACCATGATCTTCTTATTCTTGATATATGCATCTGAAGGTACATGTTCCTTAGTACGACCTTGGTTCCTCCAAGTAAAGGGGCCGGTAGTACGTGTACACAACCTCATTCGTTAATCTCTATTAATCAACACCTGTCATCCTACAGGAAAACTACTTTACTATGCCATGTCCTACATAGAGTTCATTAACTTGGCTTGTGCAGACCACGGGCAACAAACACACTCCAACAGACCTCCTGGGTCTGTCACCCCCCGATGAGTTCCCGTGGGCTTGCCGTGATATGTTCCCCGTCCAAAGTTTGGCCCCATACACCTCCAATCATCTCCGATTGGCAACTTTATAGTCATAAAACTGTTTTCGACTTGTCAGTGGTGCATGAAAATGTGATTGATTGAAAAGCTAGTTTGCCTGAAATGGAATCTAATTCGATTGCAGTATGGAGTCAGCTGTACAATCGGCACATTGTGAAGTTGTACTTACTAGATATTAAATACTTGCCGTTTGCAATCCAAGATGCCTGCCTGAATGGTGGGAGCTTGATTGGAGAACGGACAGTTGAACAATGACACCACTCAGATACAATAATTACTGAGTGATCAACATGGCTGTAGCCTTTGTTGTTTTGTTGGCTGAAACTGTGATTGCAAATAAAAACTTTTTGTTCACTCCAGTCTCTTTGATGTTGCTTAATATTTCTGTGAAAGTGGAGAGAAAAGAACTTGAAGACCCCAAATCGACATTGCTTTTGTCGATTACGCGACAAAGAAGGTGGTGTTTCGTTGTTTTACTTAAAAAGGACCACACAGTTTAATGAAAATGGAAAACTACTGGATGAACTATTAAATCTACTCATCCCAAAACCATTGATGTAAAATATACATTTTAAACTTTGAAGTCCACATGACTGTATCAAATGCCATCACCTTATAATGGGCATGCACCGGTAAAGAACCTTAGCATGTATTCTGTTACCAGAGTAATAGACTTTTAATAAGGTTTTATAGATCTAAACAATGGTGTTTTGTGATGTTTGCATTTTATTTAAAACAAGATGAAGCTGGGGCTATAAGGTCTAATGTGTTCGCAATCTTTCTTTTTTTTATCATTTTGTAGATTTCCGAAACAGATTGTGTTCACTCTTATTGGCCAAACCTATTCAAAATGAAAATGGATCAAAACAGCTTCCCGCCATTTCTGTCACTCCGCCCATGTGAAACGATGTATGTTGTTCAAGTGGCCATGTTTCTAATTCAGTGTCAAGATCGTAAGATAAGCCAACATCGATTTTATTGATGCAGGCAAATTCATCTCAAATCAACAGTTAGTTCAGTGTTTTCTTCAGTCTGCATAAAAAAACGTGGGCTGTGTTCGATTTGTTAATTGCACACTACATGAATTTTCGTTGCTTTCAAATGGACTGTATAACCTTGTCTTTGAATGCGTTTTTTTAATTCGTCAATCCCGTATAGTACTCATACCTAAAGCCCATTGAAAGACTAAACCTGTTGACAAGGATGTTTACGTGGACGGTGCTGAGAAAAACATCCTTAAAGAGGTTGTCAGACAGTGACTACTGTCCTAATTTTTTATGATCAGATGTTTGTTTCCTGAGGGATGGGAACGTTTCATGAACTCTGTATAGAGACTTCCCCTTGACGGCAGTCCGTCTTTTCGCGCAGTGAACTTTCTGAGAACACTGAAATTAAGTTGTTACCGTTGGAGTGTCAGCTCCTTTGAACAGTGAGGTCAAATGGAATTGTTATTTGATTCATATTCGATGAAAACCACTTCCTATATAACTCCTTTCTCTTTTTTCGGACCAAAGGTTGGATCGTGGCCGTCTGCTGCTCTGGAGCAGCAACACATTTCATTCGCCCGTGTTCTAATTAGGTTACACTGCGCGCTGTACATTTCTGGCCTGATCGGAGTACTGTCGTTTTGTTACCCTGTAATTACTGGCGTATTCAGCAGTAAAGAGGAGCTTCTCATAACCTCATTGTCGTTACATTGGATGGCAGAGGGGAAAACATTACTAAGCTCTTAATCTGACCAACACAGCTACTGGTGTTCTTTGTCCCGCTGACGGGCCTTTCAAAAGCCCCCAACTCCCCCTTACTGGATGAATACAGATACCACCGTAGTGACGAACCTTAAGAAAATTGTGAGGAGTTGAAAAACAAAATATGCGGGGGTCTTTTGTGAGGTCTGACTTGGTTTATCTGTGGATTTGCTGCGGTAATTGTCCCCTGGGGGTGGTGGTCTTTTTGCTACAGAATGTGTTACATGCGTGTACATGTAATAATGAGAAATAATGCACATGTTATTGGTGTTGTCTTAACACCAATAATACTGGTAACGTGGTTGGAACAAGCGAGCAAAAACAGATTTGTTTGACCTCAATGTATATACGCGCTTGATATTATTTCAATTCATCGAAAAAGCACCATTAATTCGGTCCATAATGGCCACATTTTCCCCCCATTGCTTCTCCTTGTGTGTGGTCCATTCAAACATCCACGGCCTGAGTGATCGAAGTTCTTCCCAACGGAAACACAGTGGAAGTTGCTCTCGCAACTATGTAAAACGGGCGGGATTTGAAGTTGAAACTGTGCAGATGGCCCCCCTGTGTATTCACGACTCCGGGAGTTTTATACGCGCTCCGGCGAAACGCCAACCGTGTCCATTGTTCTTTTCCAGCCCACTCCATGAAAGATACCGCATGAGGTTTGTCCTTCCTGATGACATAATGGGGGTATTCCTAAAGCCTTTTCACCAAGCCGGGGCCTAATTGCCGCGCTAATTTGAGAAGTTTTTATATCTACCGATGGGTGAATAACCCAACAATCACTCGTTTGGGCCTTAGTTAACTGAAAATCCTCTTTACCATGTTGTAATCGGCCAGCAGAATGGGCACGGACCTAACAAATTTAGCGGGGTTTGATTTGTCATATAAACAAGGTCGGTCCTTTTATGGACACGGGGAATCTGTTGATAAAAGAATGGTTACTCACCCAGGGAGACAAGTTAAGATCTCTGGGTCACCAGGTAAGAGACCCTGCATCATGCCATGGTTATCTTATCTGGTTCCTTGTGTATAAGTATGTAGTAAGCCTACTATAACACGCACTAGCAATGCACTGACTATTGTCGTTTCAAGCCTCAGCTCGGACATTTCAATGCTGGAGAGGACTAAAATTACTACATCTTGAAAACAATGTTTGGAGTGAACTCAGTGCAAGGACACAATAGGCATGGTCACCTGCCAAAACCAGAGCAGAGTCTGGAGGCGAAAAAAACAACACTGAACTGAAGCATTCATTAAGATTAAAGATCTTCTGTTCGTACTGGAACGCTGTTTTTGTTCCCATGGACCTACTTTCATGGAAATGAACCCGATTACCATTTTCACACGAGAACCGAAAACTAACGTCCTCTCGTGTGAAACGGGCTTTATACTTGCATCCAGGTGTGATTGATACTCATGGAGGAGGGCAACCTCGCTCTCATATTTTATAGTGTCTCTTAACGCCTCTCGTTTTAATCACTCGCCCTTACCAACCACGTCTATCGTTATCAGCTTGTGTACCTGATGAAATTCTTGTCGGTTGTGTTTGGGTTAGTCTTACGCCACCACCACCATGGTGGCAGAAATTCCCTCATGCTTTTTTGATCTTTTATAAGTTTCCTATCATCGCACGCTTACTCGTGATTGCACTGAACTATAAATACATGGAATGTAGTCGTACGTGTAGTTAACTACTTTCGATTTGCTACCGGTACTTTCAGTCTTTTTCTTAAAAAAAAAAAAAAAAATGACTGGGCCAAGAAAATCGGGGTGACTGAACTTGTACCAACTTGACATAAAAATGTCATCTTTGATACTTTTTAAACTGGACTGTTACCGCGTCTGCACCACCTCTTGAAACACCAATCATCGGCCCTGCGCTTTAACACGAGTGACATGTCTAACGGAGAAATCAGAACTGACACCAGAGGAAGGATTGTCGATGGTTCAAACGTTGACCAAAGAGAAATGATATTCCCCAATGTCCTGTTTCTCCCTCATGCCTACGGCTCCGACACCATCTTCCTAACCCCCTTCATAACCGTGAAAACCCCCAGGCACTTTCCCCTGAAAGCCCCCGTCTCCTGTCCGCGACCCAGATATGGCAATAACTTGCCGTGCCTGCAGTGTATCTGTGGCGAACCAAGCAAAGAGCAAAGGCTAAGTTTATGATGGCAGGCAAATAATCTCAACATTTAACACAAGACATCTGCAACAGTTTCTGAATCAAGGAAGGCTTGACCTGGATCTAAGCGAACGGGAGATCTAAAGAGATCACAAACACGCACTCTAGAAAGTAAAGTAGCGCCAAATAACAAGAAATCAAGAAAGAAAATGATATAAGAGTAACTGAATAGCAAGCATCAACTCAGGTGTCGTATCACCAGACGGTGTTCCGATAGCGCGTATCCCTATTCGGGAAAGCGTAACAATCTCAATAGCCCATACAATGCTCAAGCGCCATCTTGAAAATATACCACAATGCATCTTGGGAAACTGAGTACAACAGTTACAAGAATCAATCAAGATGGATCCCGTGGGTCACAATACACACAAAAAACAATTGAAGGAATGAATTCAAAAATCATACAAACAAAACAAGCAAATGAACTGATATACCTAGAGGCATATGTCATATTCCAATCAAGCATAAAGCAAGGATCTTTGACCTTTGCTGCAGTTTAACAGAATCACACTTGCGTCGAACTCGGTCAACACAGTAGATCACAAGCGCAGTATGGGCGAGCGAGCATGCGCCGTGCAAGCCATTATTAACGTCACGAAATCACGCGATCAAGCTTACATTGTTGCTCCATATTAATTAACAAATGATTACGTATTATGCCTGCGATCCCCTGTCTTTCCTTAGTCAGTCTCTTGAACACTTACAGATATTCCCATGATATAAAAACTTGTGGAATGATCAGTCACACGTTTCAGCAATCTCCACATTCGATCGATTGCCTTCAACTAAACATGTTTGCAAAAGAGCAACGGGAAAGTTGTGCAAAAGCAACACGAGGTCTGCAGACATCCGCAGTGCAACCCATCTTTGCTGTAAATAAAAAATCAGGACCTTTCCCTTCGGTTTGATTATGGTTTTGAAAGGTATTTAGCAATGGACAATGTACCTATCAACAGAATAATAGTGGGAACCAACTATTGTTGGATGTTGTATTGCACAACATAGCTTGCACGCTACAGTCTTCAACCGGCCCCGAATGTCTTACCAAAGTTGTTGTGGCGGTTTGGAGGCTGGGGTGCTTGTACATAATTTTGTCCAGCAGTTGATATGTTTATTATGTACACGATACACAAACAGCAATCGGGGAGTCCTCGTGTCACTCAACACACATTTTATCCTGAGAATATTGTAGTATTCGAGACACTGACCAAGGATACCTGGGGGACCACCGGTAGTCAGTCACACGGCAAACCGTGTCAAGTTTTGTCGGTCAACTCGCGGAGGCAGATTTAGGTTCTGCCCAACAATTCACCTCACCTCAGTTTGAAATAATACAAAACACTCAAAGAAAACCGCTATTGCCCTTATTCATGTCTGTCCCGTGTCAACATCTATAAAGTAAATGGACATAAACGAACAAACATTTATCAGATACAAACAATCACTCTCAAATGAAATATTCTTTCTTCGACTCACGGGGCTTTTGAGTCTCTGTCGAAATGGGTTTTTTTTAAATTGCCTTTTAGCTCAGTGCAAATTCATGCAACCAAATTGAGGGACCGCGGGGAAGGAAAGAACCTATTCACTTAGTCATCTCCATAATCGTGATAGAGGTCTCACAAACCAGTTGGCAGTCTTATCGTAAGTTTCCACAAGTTAATATGACGTCATGGGTTGTGCAGTTCTGTCAAAACACACAAAACGTGTGACGTCACGTGCGTTTGATGCACATTTCGTAAAGATGCAATGCAAAGCCCCGTTAAATTGAAGATTGTCAACATGATGCTGTGCCGTAGATTGATTCATCGGTAGCAGCAGCAGAAGCTCTGACAGCTGCCTTTGCTTTTTTCTTACGTAACCAAATACAATTCTCAAAACACAATAAGCAAGAAACGTTTGTTCTACCGTGTTACCTTCCACGTTGCCGTATATTACCACTGAAAGGGCCCTTGGCAAGCTTGTTAGATATTACGGAAGTCTAATGGAAGTTGACTCGATGTGACTTGAACATAATCTCTACGGTTTACATGTGAACTGTTGCTGATGTGGGATATCACATGAAACCCTACTACTCAATTCAAAGCGACGCCACTTTCCTGTTTTGTTCAGGTGTTCATGCTTCTGTTTTCTTGATAAAAAAATTCTACGAAGTCGTAGTACTCTTAGACTGTCTGAACAGCAGTCTTGCAGCTTTTCCCCCAATTACTCATGACATATTGAAGTGTTTTTACTCAATTCGAACGAATGTATGCGTTGCCCATTTTCTAACCATCAGCTGTAGGATATACTTGCTTGTTGTATAACCTTTGGGGGCAACATGTACTTTCTTTCTTTTTTTACCGTAATGCTGAAATCTTCGTTACTGTGAACTTTCGTGGAGCCGGAAATGTATAGTGGAGCACATACTCGGGCGTTCACGCCAGCCCTTTGTGTGTCACGTGTTCAAAGCCGGAAGTACGTAATAAGTCGTATATATGAAGTAATCATTTTGTACTCGGGGTGACTTAGGTACGAATTCCGTACTCAGGTACGAATTCCGTACTCAGGTACGAATTCCGTACTCGAACTTATTCATCTAGCTACTTATTCAAGTAGGCCATACAACCACATCCGGTCACAGCCTACCTTTAAGTAAACCCCTATTTTAACGGGAGGGTATACCTTTGGTTTCTATTCCAACCATGAATGACCATTATAAAGAAGCACTGTAGCTGTTGATAATGTATAACATTTTGAGAAATGATTCCCTCCTAAGGAATGTGGTTCGAGAGAAAGGGATTCAAAAGACTGTCAATCTGAGAAATGTTTCTCAGATCATGTATTCCAATTGCGGATTATTCTTCCTGCGTGGACACGCTCCAGATTTTCGGCGAAATCACAAAAAAAAAAACCGCTACACCTTTTGAAATGGAATTCTCATGGGTTAGTTTTATTGTACATACTGATGTCCACATTTATATGGGAGTAAAACAGTCGAACGGTTCAAAAAATCAAAGGTATTCTTTGCCTTTAAGGACACAACTGCCGCCCTTTTTTATGACCAACAACAACAATCAAACAAACAACAAACAAACACCCCCAACACCCCCATATTCCTTATCGTGAAAGGGTGATCCCAACACCCATCTGGGCAAAGACAATCCCTTGAATGCATTCACAAAGTCTGATTTGTTTTACACAAAATGTTACTCTTTTGTTGTGGGATAGCTTCAAATCACTTTTGGAACCCATTCGCTATTGTGGTGATATTGCTCTCATAAAGGGTGACATTAACACCGCGCAAAGTGGGCGTGGTTGCTACATAATCCATCAATGTCCAAACATTTTAAACCTCTGTGGAAGTATCCAGCACCAGCTTGCCCAACTTCCCCTGAAAAGGCCACCCACATTGGGGTTCAGACTTTACATCCCGTTACGGCAAGATAGCGAGGTATCAGCGCGGGATACATTAGGTCTGTGAATGGGCAGATGATATTATGATTATTAACTGAATCTTAATTTGTTTTTACTAATTGTTGATTAATATCCCGCTGAAGTGCTTGGTGGGGGTAGATCCGCTAGCCCTTTGCCTGTTGCATTGATAAAACCCATCCCGATGTTTAACATTGCCACATCGTTTAATCGAATCTACGCGTCTCATATAGTTTCCTTTCGTGTGACTCTGGTGTAGAAACCCAAAGTCGACTCGGCTGGTTTTGTTGTTGTTTCTCTTCTATGAAGAACCTCATTTATGAAGTCCATACTTTCCTGATTATTCTGATGGTTACCGCGTGTCGCTATAAATAGTAACGCCGTCCCCGCAACCCGTGGAGCCCCGGCCAAGTCGGTTGCATTTGTGGAGTCACAGATCGGAAATGAGTGGGCCGAACCCTGCGTGAAGTTTGAGCATTTCTGTGGAAAACGAAAGAGAGAATTTGACTTCCTGAATACGTGACAAGATCCACTGATTGCTAAACAAAATATGCAGAAAAAAGAAAATGTGATTGGGTTCCTTGGTAATTGTTGTCCCACGGAAAAAAACCCAGTAACTTTTCATCTGAAAGAGTTAGAAGAAATTCAACATTCTTCTTACATTTCTGTTCGATCCCTTTTTTTGAAACATGCAGTGTAAATGCCGTGTGTATTGCATGGTGTTTCCAAAAATATGACCATGTAGTTTGTACAGTCGTGTGTGCCCCCTAATCCACAGTGCAAACCCTGCTCTTGTTATGTCAGTTATGCAGCCAAATGTTCACGAACCACAAACATTTGTCAGCCATCATATCATTTATTTTCAAAGCATTCCCGATTACTCTTTCGACGAAACGATCTCGATCATCCGTGAAGTACATCCAGCCATCCCGTCACGGTCTATATGGAGCGCGCTCACGTACCGGTCAAGACCGCTGGCGACGTCCGGGTGCACTGCGCTATCCTCTGCCGGGACACTCCGCCGTTGCACGGTAAACCCCAGCCTCATTAAAAAAGAAACTTTCCCACCAAATCGTTTACAGAATGCAACAAAAACAATACGCCTGGCTGCTGTGCAGACAGAACTAGATCTTGGCGACTCGTCGGCATGGGTTCCGTTGGACGGATCTTTCAGCGCGGTGTCATTATTTGTCAGCGTTTAAGAGTGCAAGATGTTCCTCGCAGCTCTCTTACGGCAAGATACGACACAAGATCATCGCCGAAATGTATACACCAGAAAGTACAAGAAAGGTTGACAAATCTGGTTCCCTTGTTTTAACAGTACACTGACAATGTCAATCCGTAAACAGGCTGTTGACACTGACCCACCAATCCCATCCAAAAGTTCAAATTAATGTATCGTACGGTATTCAGAACTGTATTTTAAAAAGCTGACCGCAAGACCACTTTTGTTGTACTGGAAGGAAGTAATTTAATTAACTAAGATAAGCGGAGGTGAAAAGCCAACATTTTAGCAAAAATAGGCTCACCGATACAATTTCTTTTAAGCAACCAATGTTAACCACTGGTGGTAAGTGAAACTTATTGTTTTCCTGAGGTTAATGGGCCACATGTAAATGACGCACGTGTGAGCGTTATCAGGGAGTTGCAGAAGCCTGGTGAATTTGGATGAAGTTCCCGCCATATCCCCTGTAGTTTTTTACACGAGACAATCATGTTGTAGTACCAATAGTCTACGGCACAACTTTGAACAATCCAGTGTGAACTTTTTGTGTAGTTGCTGGCGAATATACATTCTGGAAGTTGGCAAATGCATTTTCTTGGACCAGGGGTCTTTAACAACAAAGCTGTCAAATTGTCATGAAGTGTACCAAGTGGTTTTTTTGACGTTTAAAGAAGATTCTATCGTTCAGTTTATCCATACATTGTGACTCAATCTTCACAGTAAATCCCCACGGCTCAACTTTGGAACAATTAAAATGTTGAGGCCAGGTCAGCATTTCCACAATGTGAATTGTTAATCTTTTGAGCTTCAATTGAAATGTGACAGATGTGTGTGTAAAACTGGCAGGGCAAATTGCTTGCATGTTTTCAGAGTTGACAAATCGTTTCTTCCTGCGATTATAGTGTTCATTTAGACGAAATTCCAGTCCATTCTTCTATCACATCGGGGGAGGGCGTTTTGTGTCGAACCCACAAGCTGTGCAGGATCATAAACAAGCTAAACAACGCCAATCATGCCAATACAAGGAATTTCTAGCCCAACAATGGCCTGAAAAAGACTGAAGAATTACAAGATTCACCGACTTTAAGAGAGCAGCGCGACTTCCGAAACGGGCAGTAGAACTAATTACCCCGCTATCCTTTGCAAAGTTGAGCCCATTCAGGGATTAGAATTGTTCCTCAGAAACGGGTTTATCCGAGTGGAAAATCGTACAGTGCTTCAAATCCACTGATAATGCGCCTTAAATACTCAGCACCCGTCAAAACATGAGTTGCGAGTGATGTTCCAAGAGGACTTTTGCCTGAATAGCGCAATTTGGAAGAATTCAGAAGAAGAAAAAAAAACAGCCGACAAAAGAAATCCACTGGCTTGAATAAAATTGATTGCTCACTTTTCGATCAAACAAATACGGTACATGCGTGGTTGCATGCGGCTTTGTGGCTGATGCCAGTGCTATATCGGTATGCATGTTACTTCCACGCTAACAGTTGTGAATCATGTAACAAATCAAACCCTTTTTTCAGCGAAATAATTGTCTGAAGATGACTAATTTTCTGGCCTCAAAACATTTCAATATAAAGTGCCAAGCCATTTGTTCTGTTTGTTGAGGGCCTCGTGATGGAAGTGGACCCAGACAGACAAGTTTTTAACCCAGTGGTGTTAGACGTTCAGGGCCGTGATTGTTTTTGACCAAGACCCCATTCAATCATGACCCATTAAACATCAAAATGGAGCTCACAAATGAAAATCATATAATTTGCCTGGTTTCTGATGGAGCGGAAATCGACATTGGCAGTCGTGTCCTGTGCTTTTTGACGCCGGCTTCCCATGCGCACAGACTTTGAACGGAAGAATCTGTCCGTGTTCGGATTAAAGGCACTGATTGAGCGACTGCAAATAAATATCACTTTCCTCTACTACAATGAAATATAACTTAACTGTCCACCTCCGACACATCTTGATACACTTATCTAGCCATCAACTGCGACCTTTAGGAGGCATGGTGTTTAACTTTAAGATCATGAAACAAACTGTAGTGCAAGACTTCGCTAATTGGTCTCACATTCATCGATAGAGCATCTTTTTATCAATTTTAACCGGAAATGAGAAGACGTTCCCCTGACTTCTGGCAAAGGTCATTTTGAATAAGCGGACTTGTACGAGAAGTTGTGTTTAGTATTGAGCTAGTTTTGTAGCTGATTGTGCATTAATTACTTTCACAGGAGTAATTAGCTAGGGTTGTTTATAACTATACACACAAAAACAATAATTTATGCACGTTGAGTGAAAATTTAAGTTTATCACAGGTAAAGTATGTATGTGCAATAAAGCAAGAACTCTTCGCGTGTTGTGCTCTTTGATTTAGAAGTTTCCTCCTTAAAATTGTAAGACTCACAAAATATGGCTGAATTTCGATCTTCTTGCATTGAAGAGCGTAAATGCTTTGTTTAAAAAAAATACATGTTCTGCTTTGATTTCCCCCATTCTTTCCAAAGAAAACAAGAAAGCGACAAAACAGCTTCAAGCTCGTTTGCGATCTACCGTCTGAGATGGATCTACGATCGACGACCCAGTTCATCTTCCACATCATGCATTTTTAATTGGACAAACTATCACAGGGAAGAACGTCCTCGGTACAAATGACATCGCCCAAAGTTATTTCCGGTAAGTGCCGGTGGGTACACACATCCTTACACCTTCTATTAAAAAAAAAATACACATAGGCCTAATAATGGTTTTGTGTATGTGTGATTTTCTCCAATGTGAGATCACTTCTGGGAAAATTATGTCACAGGAATCGGGATATAAGATATAATCACGAAACTCCTTAACCAGGTGGACATTTTGGCAAGTGTATGTAAGTGGCCGATGTGGATTCGAGATCCTCTGCCCCCTTTTTCCTGTCTCTGTCTCACATGATTGGCAGCTGACGTCTCGAAAATTACACAAACAAGCGCGTGGATCACGTGTGCGCATGCGCCTGTCTGTTGTGACCGCATGGTAGATTTACGGGTCAAAGGGCATGTGTCAATCTCTTCTAATAATTGCACTTTAAATGGGTGGTACAACGAAGATTAAACGAAAATGTGTGGGAGGTTTTTGGAGGTTTTTTCGCCGTCCGACCCCTCCCTTCCCAAGGAAAAGACACTCAGTCCTAAACAAATCAAGTTGTAACTTTATATTATGAGTTGCAAAATGACTGTTATTACTGCAAATAATAGCAGAGGTATACGTGCTGTACATGTACAAATTCAAACCACAAATGCGGTAATGTTTGGCACTGAATTCAAATGACTGGCTCTGTATAACTTTTGATCTTGCAGCTAAATTACGTCGTAAAAACTACCAACACCGGAAAGCTAAAGTTAACATCTCAGATTCTCCAATAAGTAAAATTGTTATTATTGGGTAGTTCGTTTTGAAAACCGAGCAGGAGATTAATGCTTTGTTTAAACAAATTTCTTTGCTTATTTGTTAGGGAAATTAATAAACCATTAAACGCTCATATATATGAATATCATATAAACATCATACGAAATATGAACATTATCATCAAATGGTGACAATTGTTATTGGTTTGTTTTGGTGACCAGCTTTGTAACTCATAGAATTAAGCTATTAAGACTTGGGCAATGATACTTGTTGTAATAATACTAGTTGGTATTTGGCCTGTTTCGCTCCTCACAGCGGAAGAAGGAAGGTACGATTTTCCATGGTGCTTCTAGTCCAATTCGATTCGTTACCATGTTTCTTTTACAATACTCTCAGGTGTTTTTTTTTTTTTTTTCTCTACATGTTTCCCCTCATGCCTCGTGTTCTTGTGGTTCTCACTGGCGACCAGTGTCGTGAAATTTTGTGTTTTAATATTCACTACCTCGTGGAAACCAAGGACAAAACAGAAAAGAGAAAACAAAAGGTCTCCATAGGGGAATTCTTAAGACGGGGTGCTCCATAAGGAACTGTGTGTACAAAGTATATAGGAGGAAGTACAGGGACAAAACGGCAGGAACAAAAAGATGTCGCCACAGGGATCTACAAGAATGTCTGTGTCCACTGTCCATTGATGTGATGTTTGATGATTTGCATGTTGTGGATTAAGTAAATATTACTAGTAAACTTGAGGGTACATCCATATGTAAAATCTCCTTTGGGAGGAGTGTTGGCTCTGAGAGGAACCGGTGGTATGGTCTTGGCGTTTCTAGCAGTACACTCAGCTCGCATTCTGTAGTTATATTGCAAAATAATGTGCCCAGTTCATCCATTCATTCTCTAGTTTGATTACCTCAAGTGCATCGTGTTCACTTGTCAATATATCCCTCAGTGTTCTTCATTGGGTCTCCTCCATATAGAACATAATTGATAGCTTGTGAATTTCTCCAAGATTTTGATACAAAGTTTATTGAATCTCTGCGTGCGCAGATGGCGATACACATTTCTTCTTTACAGACTAATGAATGTAAGTAGGGCATAAATGCATTGACTATTTATTTTCTAATTAATAAAAGGCCATGTTTTAGCTGAAGACATAAAGACTAGTATTGCAAACAGTCTCAGATGATAATAGGGCAAACAATCTCCATTCAACGGGAGTTCAAGCATCCATGTAAAGAGTACCGTAGTCTTGTCGGCGTTATTCTGTACCCCATCTCGGAGAGTTTACGTCACCAAAATATCGAAAATGTCAGTGACGTCAAGAAAAGATACTGACATTTTAGAATGCCATATAGTCGCGAGCCATGAGAATAATTCTTCGTAACGAGTACCCAATGTGAAGACAAATTATCCCAGTCCCAGTCTAAACTACGGTCCCGACTGAAATGTTACTGTCATGTCGGCCGTGCTCGGAGAGCGCTCCACGGTCGCTCTGTGGCATCACGGTGCGGTCAAGATGCGTCTTAAGTGCGGACAGTTGTGTTGCCATGGCGAAACAGTGGGAAGCTCAGTGTGATCACAAATTGGACTTGGTGTCTAAAAATGACTGGAGTCGGAATCGTTTGTGGGCAAGCTGTGTGGGCTTCACATCTCCGAATTAATTGGTTTCTTGAATCGTTACGATACTTGGAAAGGACAAATCTTGGAAAGTAGACAGAATTGCGACGAAGGTGCTGTGAAGACAAGACATAATGATGACTAATTTACAAATATTACATGCGTTTATGTTCCCAGGTTTGCGCAATGAATTAGGGGAGATAAGTTCTTGCCAATATTTTGAACAACACAAAATGTTTTTTATTGTTTGGACTTTATTAAGAACTATTACAATAATTTGAAGAACCATTTGTCTTAAAGTGAATGTTTACTGTTCCAAGCTGATATTTCCTTTCTAGTTTTAATTCTTCTTAAACTAAAACGAATTACTGAATACATCAACCAAAAAAAGACTGGTTCTCCTTTGATAGCAACGTGGTTTGTGCATGTTCTACTGAAGCATTTATGTCAATAAATGCTGCCATTTTCAAATAAAGAAATAAAACCTGATTAGAGTTACACTGAAAGAAGCTGCAGTGGGGTGACACAGACATTGGCGAGAGGCTGTAGAAACTATAGGCCTAACTGGTGCTCTCCTAACTAGGTGAAATGTACGGGACCGAACAACCACACATAGCAACAAAACATGTATGTTATTGTGCAGATGAACAGAGGGACCAGTTAAATGGGAATACACTGCAAAATCTGGGGTGTTAAAATTGACACCATGGGTGTTGCCATAGATAGATACCCAAAAGAGAATCAAGATTAACATCATAGGGTGTTAAAATAACACCAATGTAATTGTGTTGACAGAATTTAGTGTTATTCTAACACCTGGTGTAAATTTTGATTTTTTTTAATATATTATATATCTATAATATATGTGCCAACACCCATGGGATCAATTTTAACACCACAGTTTTTGCAGTGTATGCACAATTCTGGATCTATTTATTTTGATATTCTGACAATTTGAAATGGAAAGGGTGCTGTCGGCATGCCTTCGGCCTGATGAGATCATCACACATTTGACACTGACTGTAACTTCTATCAAGGACATTGGACGGAGTGATTCAGCAAGTTCCATCACAAATGACCCTGTCACGATTTAAAGAGAACATGAACACCAAAGGTGCCTATATCACCCCCAGCCTGGCCATAATTCACATATCAGCCACTCATTCATGCCTACGTGACTCATGAAAAATAATCAAATTTATCATAAAGAAAACAAAATATCTACAAACCAAGTTTTGCACCGCATAAAAGTGGTTGCAATGTCTTCGAGTGAAATGGGTATGACGTCATTTCGCTAGCTGATGGGCCCACTCTTCGAGCTGCTTAAACACAAAAAGAAGTTAAGCAAAACCGAACTATGCCTAACAGAGTTAGGTTACCTGCAAAAATATCATATCACGTGTGCAATCTGGGACTGGTATCCTGCTCATCTTTGCTGAGCAGATATTTTAAGCACTGCTTAAGCAGCTCTATGAAATTCGACCCAGGTGTTTATGTACGGTCGTATACAGTTACATTACATTTTGTTGCTTTGTACTTTGTGTCATGTTCTTTGTTTTTTAGTTGGACAAAAGTTATGCATAGGGGGCCTATAGTAATGTTTCGGAAAACAATGAAGGAATACACTGTTGTTACTTGTAGATTCTTGTTAAGTCAAGAGAAAACCACATCTTTGTCTATCTGTCTTCCTATTGTTCAAGTTATGATACAACATTTCCACCAAGAAGCCAATTGTCATATAAAGTAAAATTCCTTTTCCAATCTTGCTTATTTCTGTTTCAAGAAAGGGTACCAAATTGGAACCTAAGCCCCTGCGTTTTAAAAAAAAATGAAATTTTCAAACAATTTTATTCTCAAGGAAAGTTTGATTGGCCTAAGCATCGTCTCGTGGTGCAGAATTTAAACTAAGATTTTATAACATTTCAGCATGGCTGTACCATATCCAACAGTAATTTGTAATTAATCCTCAAGGTAAGGGCCTAACACCTCATTTCGTTTTGCATCGAAATTTATGACACTCAATCAAACGCCGGTCTACTTATTAGCGAATTAACCAACGACGGAAGAAAAAGCAGACACATAAATCACGTTAAGGCTAAATGCATTAATAGCAAAGGGTGGGAGTCTACGATTTTGATATTCACGATCAAAAACTAAAACACTACACCGCACACGCCCCATCCCCTAGTCTCTTTACGTGCCGTCCCGTAGCCGAGCCCCAGTGCAATGATCGCGAGGTCATTTTATAACACGATGTTTGTGCGTATAAAACAAATTAAAAATGTGATTGTCTTACTCTTGTTAGTTATCTCTCTATATGTTGTAGCAGTAACACTTTTGAGTCGCAAAAGACCGGTTAGCCTTCCCGAAACCACGGCTATGGTGTTCGGCTCTTTCTTCGGCACCGTCTGAATAGTCCCGTATCGAAAGTGCGCGTTTTTTTAAATTAGTGACGGGGCCAAAGCCGGAAGCATTGGTTTCGAAAGCACCACTATGTGTGCACACACTGTCTTGTGAAAAGTGCTGGCATCGGTCAGTACATGCTACGTAGGGGTCGGGGAACAAGACCAATCTGAACTTGGGCCATAAGGAGGTTGTGTCTGACCATTTTTAGAAATGCTGAGTAGAGAAGCAAGAAACCGAATGTACAAGAGTGAATGCGAACAACATCGCAGGGCGCCATCTTGCACTATTACTACTCCCAATGTCTAAACTTAAATAACACGTACCACTGCATGCTGTTGATTCGAAGGCAACTGTAGTATTATGTAACCATTTGTCAACCTTCGAGATCAGTCTTGTAAAAACGGAACAATATTGAGGAATATGCGAAAATACAGCTCCACATTTGTGTTCGAGTAATCTAATATTTCGACAGCACAGCGCATGCCTTATGTCACAGTCATCTGTAAAAGCTTTGAATTACAGGGCCGAGTGGATGTATAAGCTTTGATTGGGTCTTTCCGTCATGGGGTCTGGATATTGTCACGATCTCTAGTCAGATTAACCAAAGTGACTAAGCCCATGATGTGCGGGCATCAGAACGGCTTATCCGGGTCGTGGGACAGCTTGCTCACGCTGCTCCCCTCCCTCGGTCTCCCGGTGCACTGAGGTACAGACCGGTCTCACCGTCAGGACTTCATTTAGTGTTTAGTGTCCCCCTTTTCTTTTCTCTTCTAATCTATGGTCGGAAGTCACCTCTTGTGCTCAGGTACTCTACGCTGGAACATTCAATGTTGGGGAATAATTAGGGGGTAGTCTAGACAAGAATGGGAAACGGCTGATGCCGTATCTAGGCCTACGCCATAACTTGAGTTTATTGAACTGTGTTATAAATTCACTGACCCTGTTTATGGGTTATCAAGCATTTATAGGGGTCAATAAACACAAATGCTCTTATAAGCAACACTTTCCCGCCCAAATGATGTGACTGCGTTCAAATGCTACAATTTCATTTGCAAAAAGAGATTAATGTGATTAATGTGATTTAACAGGGAAGTCGCCCTTGTTTTGAAACACTGATATTAAAGGTTAGGGTTATGCAACATTCCTCTAGTTTAAAGTGGGAAGAGTTAAATATAGATTTTCTCAATTTTGATGGAAATTCCAGTTAATTTAACACCGGGCTCATTCATTTTAGTTTGAAAATGAATGCTTGTGGCATCAGGATCCAACAGTCAAAAGGAGTAATTACATTACAGTTTAGTACTCAATAGTCAAATAAGATCAATCAAATTCATAAGGTCGCAATCATTCAGCTTCGTAAAAATCAGCAGCAAGAGGCAACAATTTCATCAATTGTTAATGGGTGTAGACAATTTTTGGTGAAATTCATTGGTGAAAAATTCATTGGTGAAAAATGTAGTCTTGGATGCCTTTAAAAATGATAAGGACTGACGACAAAAAACTGAATGAATGAGAAGAATGAAACATGTGCGCATGACAACAAAATCGAATGCCATTAAAGTAGCTAAAACAAACAAAAAACCGGTTGAATGTGTTTGAATGAAATTGAATTAATTTCTGCTGAAACTGCCGGAAAACCCATAACCTATATACTGTGCAAACTCATGGCTTATTAACATTTTTTTTTCTAAATTAAGTGTAAATAGAATAATCCTATACCTAATGAAGAATTTCTTTTATGTTGGGCCTTCAGAACGTGTAGTATTGGCGTGACCAAATCCTGCCGACCCCAAAATGCAGCCGACCCTAATTTGTTGTAAATTAAATTTCAGATTAATTCGATTGCTACGCATGCCCATGTCGACAAAAGTAAGCTAGGTTTAGAGCTAGGCTCTACCAAACAAGGCCAGCCAGATCAAATGTTAGAAACTTTCACGTGTATAAAATCACCGAATAAGTAACTGTCGGATTCGTGACGGGGATTACGTTCTGTTGACCATGACAAACGCTGTCAAGTTTTTGATAGGTTACTAAGTTATAGGATGGATTAGAAATAACAGTGGATCTTATGAATTAAACAGCTTTGCTGCAGATCCTTCACTTTGGTTCAGGGTCAGCGATGCAAAGTCCCTTTAAAATAGATCTTGCAAAATTCATACTTCATCTCAAATTCCTCTTTATTATTACACGATCATATTTCAAAAGGAAATATGCTATTATGGTTAATTTACCATGGATGAATTCATTCAGAATGTTAATAAAAATCCAAAGGAGGCCACTTCCGCTAAACTGCTTCAGGACAATTTCCAAATTGGAAGGTTTAATTTGGAAAGAAAACATTAAGCCTAAATCCAGAAGTTTATACCCCAAAATGGAACAAACTTTTAGGAAATGTGTGTGCTTTAATAATCGGACACGAATGCCTACGTAAATTGAGAATGCAAGTTGAGTTTTAAAGGCGGGGTATACTTTTGGTAATTGTCATAGGCCAGTGTTCCCACTTTGTGTACCCCAACATTATGCATAAAATAACAAACCTGTGAAAAATTGGGCGCAATTGGTCGTCGAAGTTGCAAGAGAATAATGAAAGGAAAAAAACACCTTGTTGCATATTGTGTGCTTTTAGATGCCTGAGAAAGGCTTCATGCCTGAAACATTTCTCAGATTCAAAATTTTGGGTGAAAAAATACCTCTCTCTCTCAAACTACTTTACTTCAACTCCAAGGGGGTCGTTTCTAGCAATGTATTATAACATCAACAGCTCTCCAGTGCTCTTTACAAAGTAAGTTGTTATGGTCATAAATTTTTGGAGTAACTACCGAAGATATACCCTGCCTTAAAGAGAAGAGAGTATAGTATAATACACAGTTATTCGGTGTTCTTCTTCAGAATTTAAAACTTCATTAGTGGGTTCATTTTGTTTCCCGTTTTTACTTCACCAACAAGTAAGGTGTACCTTAACTAACTGCTATCTTTACAGGATTGTGACATTCGCTTTGGGTTTATATTCAACTCAACTTGTTCAATAAACTAAACCAAATATGAATGTTTAACTGAAATACACGCTTACGTGTTGAGATTTTTTTTACAGTTGAAAAGTCCGCGTATACGTCGGTTTCAGATTTCGATACTTCCTTGCACAATAAGCCAATATTTCGAATAATGTTCGAAATGAGTGATTTTGTTGTTTTATCAGATATAATATTTCTCATCTTTGATCGAAAAGACAGCCAATGGAATATCTTGTTCGTAACTCAAGTCGCCATTTTTGTTTACCGTCGGCATTATTTTGTTTCAATCAGAATATCCAGACCATAGTAGGAAGGACCTTTTTTTAGACGTACATTTTTAAAACGATCGGTTAAAATAAGACAAAATTCATCAAATTTTTGTCTCGTTCATCTGATATTTTTTAGGTCGGCGACGCCCTTCGTGTATCAAACATTCCTGTGGTGGCGCTATACACGGCTGCAATGTCAAACATTTTCAACTGCCAGTTTAGTGGCGGCACTGGATCTAAACATTGCAGGGGTACAGTGAAGGATCGCAGTCGAGGGGTTAACATAACTAGATTATATTTCATTTTCATTTAGTAAAAGAACAAAATAAACAGTTAAAAAAATGCTGATGGACATAAATCTGTCGACAGCATTTTGGTTGAAAGTGGTGTACATATATTTAGTTTCATTATGCTGTATTCACCAAAGCTGAACTAGACTGCTATCCGTGTAAACAGGTATAACTTGCTCAGCATGTCATTTTATCAAAATTGTGTTACCTTTTTGGTGATTTCAGGGGGGTGCCAAATGTGAACTATGACGTTTGACTATATCATTATTGTTTCTTTCTTACTGTATAGAGTCCTTTCGTCGATTCGATGGGCATAATATCATGGCCTTACAGTTGAACATGGCAGCCATGTTGACACATAAAATGGTAGTGCTTCAGGGTGGGGTTTTGTTTTCTTGAAATTGTTACAATTGGTATGAGCTCTTTATCACCGGTAATTAAGAAACTTCCGCAGTTCCTGCATAATTTTTCAATCTTGTTTTGTGTACTTGTGCCATCCTGAAATCTAAATAACATACTTGAAATGACTTTAGCAAAGTGTCACCGAAGTAGGCCACTGCCTCTGTTTCACCGGATGTCCTCCTTAGAAAGGTCCCGTCTTAAGAAAACCCCTAAGGAGTTTAAATAAAATATCTGCCCCTCCAAGTGAGGCAACACAAAGCACCCCTCTCCGATTACATAAACAAACTCCCCCTTCATTTGGGCCCGTGTAATGACATGAATGACGTGGAAATGTTCCTCCCTGACGTGACGGTGAATGCATAGAGTAATAAGTGCAGTTACTCCGCTGTAATGATGCAGTGCTTTCATCCCATGCACATCCTCCGCGTAAACAAATGTGGAAGAACGCGTCAGACTGTAGCCGAACGGTCCATAAATCTCTCTGCAAAGAAAAAAATTGTACAGACTGCTTCGCCAAACTTTATTCAAACAAATCAAGTCTACATGTTTTTGTATTCGGTTCGACCGGGGAGGACCATAAATTCTACCCGTATAGACCACGTCGAGAATTGGTTTGAATCTGCCTAATTTTTGAGAGAATGGAGGCTAAGGCTTGTGATGTGTTATGGTTAAGATGAAGGGGCTGTTATCGCTCATGGTTCATCTCTAAATGTTCCAAACTTTGATGTACAACTCAAGTGTAATCTAGCTCATACTGACGGGTTTGTCACTATATCGAGTAGGCCACTGGTACCAAAGCGGGACAATGGCCGAGTGTTTCTACTTGAATGTGAACAGGTTTGACATAAGAACTTACTATACTAAAAACCACTTTATCTGCAAGTGATGTAAAGATGTTTACGTGTAGTGTCGTGTGGGCGGCCGTGGATTTAATCGAACAAGTCTTGTTCCCGGTGTACAAGCCAACATTCGTTCGGGCATTCACATCATCTTAGTCCCTTAAACTTTCAGCAAAATGATTTGGATGGAAGAAATAAGTCAAACAAAATTAACGTGTCGTCAAAAACAATCATGCCTAATTAGATTGTCCCCTGGGAAGGCCAAACGTTTAAAAGAATTCGTTTAAGTAGGCCCTATAGTGATCTCTATAGCACTCGTTACAATTCAGAATTTCAAAGGGGTGGGGAGACATAGAAATCTACTACTTTTAGGAGTTAGTTTAGGTAGAATTGTTTAATTTTAGTCTGAAAGCTTACTGATTATGAAATTCATTTATATGCATGAACCATTTTCCAGTAAAATATTTCCTCTGAAATGAAGTCAAGGCTATTTTTCGAGAAAACTGTATCTGAAAACCTTTTTTTTTTCTTTAACGCATCAGCTGATTTTGGTTGTTAAAACCAAAATTAAGGACAATGTGTTTACAGGCTGAATATTGTGCATGTATTTTCTCCTGACTCGCACAACGAATTAAGCCCAAATTTTCACCCAAATTTGCACAGGCTTAAGTTATTTTATGTATATGGTTGATCACACAAAACATGAACACTGTCTGCAGCTATTTTGTCAGCTCTACCAATCTTGTATAGCACATTTAATGGTGTGTTTTTCTGTCACTGGTTTGGAGTCCAGACTCCCATTGCATCTGGAGTGGTCAGTGGCTCTTCTGTTTGTGGTAACATTGCCTTGTGGTTTCCTTAAGAACTTCAAACTGTGCCGACAAGTAAAACCCAATTTGATGACCTCCAAATATGTTTTTATCTGAGTTGGTGGTCCGGGAGTTTTGTGGGTTCGCCTCGGAAGTACAACACAAGGAAAACGTGGTGTCTTAGGACTTGCTGTTTTTTCACCGTACGCACAGCAATGGTTCTGTTGGCAAATCTTTGGTAGTGTTTAAATACAAATTGAAACACACTGTCATTGTGGCCCTCTTTTGAAGTGTAATTAATTTTCTTCAAAGTCCCCATACCTGTCGACCTGTAAACATCGCCTTTATCCCGTATGAAAAAAAAAAGAAATAACTTCTTGGTGCTAAAAATAAAGCTATTAAATCACAAAGTCAATGGTGGGTGAGATATGTATTTACACAATGTACTACTACCGGAGAGTGAGTGCAACTACAAAAACACTTGCAATATTTAATTGACATATTTTACAGTCAACGAAAGACTGAAATATTTCCTGGCTTCCCATAAATTTTGTTAAGGGCAATTCTTATTGCACACATTGGAATGCCACGCATACTCCATGTGTCCTCGTGCATACATGGACCCATAGTTAGGTATACCGGTGACCCCTTACCAAATACGACTTGGAAAGTCTTGGGTTATCTTTGATCATATTTTAAATGGAAAGCCACATGGTATAGTTTATCAAGCCTTATATGTGACAGAGGGTGTTCCCCCTCCCCCCCAAAAAAAATAATAATAATAATAATAAATAAATAAAATTAAAATAAATAAATAAATAAATAAATAAATAAATAAAATAAAAGAATTTTTTTTAAATGTTTAAAATTCCCATACTTTAACAAACTCCTTTCCTCTACAGGAAGATCCCCTAAAATCTAAAAACCTCTAAAGAATTCCTGGGATTCCCAGAACACAATGAAGAAAGGAGGAAACGGAAGTAAACCATGCCACACCGAGAAATGAGGTTGTGTAGAGCGCCGGCATGTTAATTTGGAGGTCGTAGGTTCAATTCCCGATCAACTCCTTAGTTTGTCGCTAGTTTGGGGTGCCAGTCGGAAACCATTCAACCTGAAACTGCGGTACAACCATGATATCACCAAAGTTGTACTTTACAGCCTGGAAGCTGCATTACAGGAATCACCTTATAATAAGGGGGTGCCTATTTCATGATATCGAATGAAGAAAAATTGATAAGAACGGGATTTGAACCTGGGACATCCGGATCAACGTGCCGGTTTCTCTATCACCTGAGCTATCTATGCACGCAGCCCTAAATGTTGGCGTTCTCCCAATTTTGTCAACACTTTTGTAAGAGGTGTAAGTAAGAAGCCATTTAACATAGAAGGAAGAATGATGATCACGGTGAATACCCTTCGCGAAATTCTCAGAAGATAGCACTAAGCTATGGGATATTGTATGTGTCGAGGAAAGAAGCGTTTTCAATCTAACTTGTGGCACTCAGCAAGACCGAGTGCCGCAGTGCAATCAGTTCTGTCATTGTGCAAATCTTCGTTGCAAGAAACTCAAGTTTCAAGTTTCAGCTCAAGTTAGTCTCTTTATGCGTGTTACTCCCCGGTGGTGCTACCAAACACCAAGCGCTTGTACACAATCCTCTGCAAGTTGTTCTACCGAAAACCCTCTTGGCCCACCCATAAATAATCCCCAAATGGGCTAAATAACACATGACAAAGTTTACGTTCCCGATGCAGGCATACATTGGATTGGTTGATGTTCACCTTCTTCCACAGTCGGCCTTTTTGAGCGTTGACGGACGAAGAAAACATACTGGTCAGTTTTTACAACTGCCCAATTTTGTTTCTGAAAACGGACTTGATTTTTCAAGCTGTGATAACTTTAAGTGACTTTGTGTTATATGTTTTGAACTTACTTCTTTATCTCACTGTCTGACAGTGACAGACTATTGCTCAAAATATGTTTGGTTGATGGTAACCGGTAAATGATGGCGATGTCCAACTCAATGACACTGTATGACCATGGTATGACCGTTGACTTGAAAAAACATAATGTAAAATAAGTGTTGCATGTTTTATGGGTGCGGAGTAGGCCCCAACCCCCCCCCCCCCCCTACGAGATGATCTGAGTAAAATTGCATTCTTGCCAAACATGACGTACCGTTCAGTTTCTAACATTTAAATATCCCCATAGTACCGGATAACTTACCAGCGGTAAGCAGACCCTGTCCATGTTTACAAGTCTGTAACCTCTTAACTCGCGGCATACTGAACATAAAGCTACTGTAACAACCCTCGTTGATTTGGTGGGCGTTTCGGTAATTTACACCTCGTGGTTGTTGTTTTTTTTTAACGGCCGCATCTGGTGTGTCTGTCCCCGGGAGTTTGAGGACATAACCTCGGTCAAAAACCCCCACCGTGTCATCGGTAATGCAACACGTCTTGTGCCGGCAGGTAATGTACACATGTTTTTATTTGGTAATTTACCAGCTATAAGCGATGTGATAATTATTTACCTTTCAGGATTAAAGGGGTCGTTTGGGGGTTTGAGTGCTTAGTTTAGGAAAGTGTGAATCAATCATTGGTTAGAATGCCTGAGGAGTCCAGTTCGGTTTGGTAAATCTGAAGTGGGTGCCGGGAGGGTGCTTGTTCTCATGATTTGAAGTAATGCATTTCCCCCCAATATTGAAACAATTGCCAAAGATTGTTTGTACAGTGTAAAACAAAGGAATTTCTGGTAATAAAGTGATAGACTCATAAAGGGCTTCTGTTTTTTCGGTCAGCTTCGGTTTACAACTTTAAAAGTTTCTGGTGTCATATACCTGAAATAACAAATCTGTGAACATTTGGGTTTAGTCCGTTGTGTGAGTCTGGAGAAAATAATGAAAAGCCATGCACAGTTTTCAGTGTGTAAACACATTGCCCTGGTTGTAACAACTGAAATCTGTTGCGTTTCTTTAGGTGTTCAGATACAGTTTTTTTTTTCTAAATATGACTTCATTTTAGAGGGAGAAACAAATGTCTAGTATAAACTTCATAATCAGTTTGCTTTCAGACTAAAACTAAACAATTAGGCTCTTTATCTTACCAATCCTGTATAATACCTTTAACTCTCATGTGGCACCTCCCACCATATCGCCGTTTGGCAAGTGGTAAAGCAAAATTGAGTTATAACCGAACCTGCTTAATTATCCTCCTGTGACGTCACCATAACTTTGTACCGTAGCAAAGAAACAGAGTACAAACACTTCAGGCCTATCATGTTTTAATAAGATACTGTTCAAACAGATCATACGCGGGGCAATCATTTGGCGAGGGACTTCTCATCGTAAGTCAGCTTGTCATTACTTGGCAGGCAACCTCGATTATGACGGCAACAAGTATTTGTTTTTTCCCCATTTTCCCTCCAAAACGTTTGTGATGAAGACCAGACGAGAAGAGGAGGACTGGTGGGGTGACAAATCTGACACAAATAAATCCGGGGGAGTAATATCTCAAGGTCTTCTGCAGATAACAGTTTAATCTACCGCGATAGAAGGGACAAGATACGTGGTTACTGATGATCCGATGAACGGGTATGGGTGGCATGGGAAAGGCGAATTAGGTAAAGAAGATTTACCCCCCCCCCCCCC
>CM021526.1:12058706-12077040 GCA_010994315.2 Pisaster ochraceus | reverse complement strand
ATTATTATTTAAAAAACAAAAGACCTCTGGACTTGTTCGGTAGTGACTTTACTGGCCCAACACTAAAGACAATGGACTCGGGCCAACGGTCTGCTGTACATTTCAAGCCCTGGGTCACTCTTTTTGTAAACAAAGGTTATTGGTCCATACAAGAACAGAGTATTGGTAATGAAAGAAAGGAAAAAAACGAAATAAAGAGAGGGAAGTTTGAAAGATTGACTTACATCCAGAGCTGTAACTGCATCTATGTAGTCGGATAACTTGAGTACACATTCCCCTGTAAAAATATTTGTCATCCGGATGGTCCTGAAAATAATGGGAAGACATCAAGGTTATAATCATGCATCATTGATGAAATCAAGAAGTATTTCATCCTTCAAGGAAATCAAGATGCTAAATCTTATCTCTGCGGAGGAAAAAGGAAGATCATTCATTTGAAAAAATGTGGCCGTGTAATCAAGAGAAAATTGCTAGTAATTATAATATTAATAACATTTGGTATTTCCTAGGCACTTTCATACATTGCATCAAAGCACTATTTCTACCCTTGTTCATTGGGCCTTAACCATTCCTGAAATCGTCTTGATACTCCTTTGGAGTATGCAGCAACGGCAGCCAATTAGTGCACAGGTTGCTAAATCATTTACATCAACAATCTCTACCCTCGCAGGTACCCATTTGCTCCTGGGTGATGAGAAGCAATTAGTTAAGCATCATGCCCAAGAACAAAAGTGTTCTGACCGGGATTCGAACCCACACTCTAATGACACGACCATCAGAACTTGAGTTCAATGATCTAGACTGCTTGGCCATGACAGGGCAATGGTAAGCTGAGCAATGAAACTGGGCTTAATGATTTATTTTAAGAGTCCATGCGTATAGAAATATAATTATAGTTTAATATAACACACGTATCTACCAATGAACAACTCAAGGTGCTTGAACAAACAGAAACATTTTCATTTTGAATTTTTTTACTTTCGAGACCAATTTATGTAGCACCTTTTAAGGGTCTGCAAGGTGCTGCGGTGCACTCAGCAGCAACTGCCAGAAACACCAGGGCAAACCCATTCTATTAGCGATAAGCATAACTGGGTTCTTTTACGAGTATTACTCAACACATGGGACTTGCGGCTTCCATCCAAAGGACGAAGCAATAATGGTTTAAAAGTGCTTAAGGACACAAGTGTCAAGACTGGGACTCGAACCCACACGCTGCTGTTCAGAAACACTAGAGCTCGAGTCTGGTGCTCTTATCCGACCGGCTATGACGCATGTGTACAGAGACAAATCCCTGCCATGGTTTCATGAAAGACAGATGACACTCTACACTCGCTTTCACAAAGAGCTAAATTTGATCTTAACTGCGACTAAATCTTAACTGCTAAGCAAAGTGTGATTGTCACAATGCAAATCACTATGGCAATATTGACAACTCATTTTAAGATGAATCTTAGTGCTTTGTGAAACCAAGCACTGGTGCGACAACAAACACAAATTCTCTGAAGGGTTGTAGAGTGGACATGCAAAACCCAGGAGCTTCTTTGCAACAAAAACTGTACAACTTTCAGGTATGATTATGGATTGTGTAATTTCTGTAGATGCTTGATTTTTACTGTTATATCTTTTATTCAAATAGTTCAGTTTGTGTCAAATATTTCAGCTCACGATGAATGATGTGCTACATTAAGACATTGCTTATTGAGACTCTCTTTTCTCTCTTATCCTCGGAAGCAAAATTACACGCCCCCATCTTAGGAAATTGGGACAAATTTTCATCGCTAGGGGGCCATGATGTGAACGAAGCGGATAATTGGTGCATGTGTTGAGCCCAGGAAACCAGGGTGTTGTTGGGGGGATGGTTGGGGGGGGGGGGGGGGGGGGAGCGAGATGGTTGGAGGGGGCTTGTAGGGCGGTCTACCTGTTGGTTACTTGATGAGGATGTCATATGGCCTTCATTACTTATCAGTCCTTAACATCTTAAAGGAGCTGTTCACCTCTGGTGTCAAAAAAATTGTCCGTGACCACATCGTCAATTACAAGCAGCCAGATATAGACTTCTGTGCAACCATATCCGGTCCTTGCACTGCTACATGGTGCAACTGACGTCAATGACCGCATGGCATCGTTTGATGATCACCTGTGTGCACATTCATGACGAGTACCAACTGTTACGATTAACCAGTTAATAATGACAGACGTGGCATTCAGCCGAGCCACGAAGAAATCCAAGCTTACTTGTGTGTAGCCAGTGCTGCTCATCTGACAGACTAAAACATTTGGTCGAGGGAAGTTCCCTAACAATTGTTCTTTTTTTTTTTACCGCCAAATTAATCCAAATCTAAATTCAATTTATAGATGAACTGTTACTACCAGCTAAAATGGCATATTTGCTGATACGAAAAATTATTACACGCTTCATCCGTTTTTTAATACCTAAAATAACTGAATTTAATATTTTTCAATGCTTCTTAAGGCCTTAAATTTGGATAGTTCAATTTAAGATTTTTCAATACTTTTTAAGGATCCGCAGAAACCCTGATACATGGTAAATACTCACATCACGTTACAACCAACAAAATGACAGTGTTTTATGTAGAGCGGAACAAGGAAAAGTTGCACAAAGGACAAGCTGCACAAGTTTTAGCTTAATTGATGGAGGAACAAATTTCTTTTAAAAGAATTCTTTATAATATGCTTTGTATGTGATGTCATGAAATTTTAGTTTTTGATACGAAACTTCATGCAGTTTTTGTATGTAATTAGTTAGTCTTGCTGCTACTACCTTCCTTGTTTTATCAATCAGTTTAACAGGGCCATCTTTGTTATTGTGAAATTTGTGTGCACGTACAAAATGCGAAGTTGTTTGTGAATATGTGTGCATACTTTGTATGTATGCGATGCCGTGAATTTCTCTAACCAAATCACCGTTGATTGTCACCCCCTCGAGGAATAGAAGTGTGGCATGGTCCAGCTTAGGATATCATGGCATATGAGCTAAAAAGTGTGTACAAATGTGGTTAAGACAATGGAAATATTCAAATATGTCAACATGTGCTGTCAGCATCCCTCTTTGTAGGGTTTGAAATCAAGTTCCTATTTACGTGTAAGGATATCTTTATTGAGATTTTATCGCCTCCTTCCCATCCTGATAAAAACTCAGGCCCCCTTCCAGAGCTCCCGAGTCTCACTGAGCCTCATTCCACGAACTCCCCCTGCTTATCAGTAGAAGACTCCACACAGGATATGCAAAGTACCATGCATTGTCTAACATGATGATTGCTTCTCACTTTAGTGTGAAATTGAAATAGGATAAGCAAAGTCCAAATGTGATGACAAATTTACAGGCTGCCTTGGTTCCTGGAAACTTTGCATGGTATATAAATAGTTGACAAACAACAAACAGCGTTGGGATTGAAAACCAATTCTCAATGTAAAACTTTTCCACTTCAAAGACTTCTTGAAGTTCTGTCCTTTTTCTACAAACTCCTAATATTCTTGACACAAATAGAAAGGTTAGAAAAGGCTTTGAAGCCTATTGTTCAAGAAAACGGTTTCTGAACGTTATCATTCTCTCTTTTACCTGGGAAGGCAAGGAGGAAAAAAATCATGATAATAACAACAAAGGCAAAAAGGTATCGCAGTGCTTTAACACAACACTTAAACTAGTTGTTACAAAAAACTAAACTAAAACTGCAAAGCCATACACTTTTATCATGCTGACTACCATCTTTGTCAAGTCAAATAATTCAAATATATACCAAAAATGCACCAGACTATTTGCCCTTCCCAGCCTAAGTTTGGTGACATTGATTTAAATGGAAGATACACAAGATGGATGCTCTGTGGTAAAAGCCTATACAATGAGAAGCGCCGATGGCTGGATGGCTGGAGGCAGGTCCGATTTGGGCTAGATCGGTGGTCTAGTGGTAAGACATCTGCTCTAGCAATGCAAAGGTCGTGGGTTCGAATCCCATCAGAGTGATTGCCTGTGGATTTTTTTCACAGAGCTCGGTGTAAGGGTAAAACCAAGTTAAGTTCTTTATCCCCGCCCGATGCAAATATTTACATCTATTAAATTGTATGGATCCACGCTAAAACGCTAAAACTAAGAGCAAGCGTGGTGTGTGCTGGTTGTGCTGGGTGTTTGGGGCATAGCTAAGCGGGGCAAACTGTGACTAAATGATTCCATCTAACCAGCGTGCCTTGAGCGAGGCTATACAATGAGTTGTGATTAAACTGGGTAGGTATAAAGCAAAAACTTTAATTGGTTGAGCAATTACAGCAGAGCAAATGAAATTCCAAACATAGGGTGCTGTCGCTGTCAAAAACTTTAATTTAATAGTGACTGGCTTTGTTAATATGGGGGAATCAGAACCAAGTTCACTGTAAATTTGGGTTGAGACAGAATATTGAATAATTGAGTTCTTTGAGATATGAAGGTGTTCACTAGGGTATTTTTTTTTAAAAGGTCAAAGTTTCAACAAAGCCAGTGAAGTTATTGCCTTAGTGAAGGCATCATGGTTGAGATTCAAGCATTCTTAGAAAAAAAAGAATGTAGAAAAAACATGAAACTTAGGTTCGCATGTATACATGTACATACTTGGTAATTGTCAAAGGCCAGTACTCGCAACATGTGCATAAAATAAAATTTTAACAACTCTGTGAAAGTTTAAGCTGAAACGGTCATCAAAAATAGGGACAAACCCCTTAGTTAAATTTGTTTCACTGTTTTCAAAAAACAAAATTTGGATTCACAAGATCAAAGAAATTGTTTTACTCACTCATATATTTCAAATATTTCTAAGGTAAGTTTTCCACGACCATCCTTACAAAGTATAATTTACTTGCAAAACTGCGAACATTTACTTTTTAATCTTACCAGTGTTGTTGGGATTCTTTCGAAACAAAAACATTTTTATCTGCATATCCTTTTCAAATACTAGAAAGTTGGAATGAATTTGCTCCTCCAAACACCAAGACTTTCCCCTTCAAAGGTAGGGTCATAGATTGGTTTTTGTGAATGTAATGCTGGTTTAAAGGCAAAATTATAAAGACAGGTACAATAAAAGACACATGTGAAAGTTTCAGCTGAATACAGTATCTACTTGCCGAGAAAACAGCAAAACACTGTCACAGTATTTTCACAAGAACGATGAATCCATTTATGTTTAGCGAGGTGACAGTGGGTATCAATCACATCTCTGGCTGCAGCATTCGCGAACGAAAACCAACCCTCAGAAATCTGAGAAAAGATTCACGCATGAATTGTTTCTCAGATTCAAATGTTTTGTGAAAGTTTTGTGAACGTTTCAGGTAAATACAGAGAAAACAGCTAAAAACTTTCACGTTTTTTCACAAGAGTGCGAATCCATCCGCTTTTAGCGAGCCGACAATGGGTACCAACCACTACCAACCGCATCTCTGGCAACAGCATTTGAGTACCCTCAGAAATCTGATAAAGGATTCATGCATAAATCATTTCTCAGATTCAATTGTTCAGGGGTTAAAAATTATCCAAACCATATTACTTCGAAGGAAATCCTTGCTCAAAATAGTTTATATACAATCAACAGCTGCAGTGCTTCTCACCAAGTAAGTTTTTATGGTCATTAGAGTACTTTCCAAGGTATGACCCTACCTTTAAATATGGTTTCACTCTTTTCAAAATTCAAAACATTTTGATTCACAAGATCAAAGTAATTGTTTATTTATTTCAAATACTTCAAGGAAGTTTTCCACAATGACCATCTTTATAATATGTAAGTTATGTGCAAATCTGTGATTTTGTTTTCTTCAATCTTACCAATGGTGTGCATGCCCTTTCAAAACAAAAACATGATTTTATCTCCATTTTTTTCTTGATTTTTATACTAGAAAGTCGCACTGATATCTTCTCATCAGAACAGCCAAGATTTTCCCCTTTAAGAAACCCCCCTGGCCTCATCAATCCAACGCCAAGATGTGCACAAGACCACAGACTCAGCTACTGGACTTATGTTTGGACTTGTTTATCAGCAGTAATGACACCCCACTCCACGGTGGCCTGATGTAAGGATGAAGACGAATGGAGTATACATTAGGATCTCACATTTCTTGAATTTCACTGGCCGGCCGCAATCCAATCCCAATTGGTAGTCTGGCTGTACTGGTTCAGCGAATGGTCACCAAAATGTAATGGGTTGAAAGTATTTATTAAAAAAAAAATAGAATCAGGTAGGGTAATAAAAGAGGAGGGTAAATTCTTTAAAGGATTTCTAACCAATTTGATTGTATCTTTCTGATAAATTTCCAATCATTTAAAATTCTATTGACAAGAAATGGGGTATAAACTTTGTGCAATCATGTAACAAAATTTTGAAGAAAATGTTTTAGGAAAACAAACTTTTGGAAGTGTAATGTGAGATAACAAATGTTGTTTCATAGATGTTAAATTCACATCAGGGATAAGGAATAGTGTATGGTTTTACCCATACTCCAATATGTGTTAAGCACTATACACTCGGTACTTTCCCGATTCCTGTGAAAAAAGCATATTACTCGAGTGGGATTTGAACCAACGACCTTCGCCATTCTAGAGCAAATGTCTTACCACTAGACCATCAAGATTTTCCGGTAGCTAGAGGCAGAGGCAGTGAGTAACTAATGTTGTTTCACTTTTTAAAGTTCAAGAAAAGTGGGGAACTTTTATGAATGATTTCTGATGTCTTCCCAACCAATCCTTCTATAAACCAGCACTCTTGGTGGCCGATCTGGTGGTACAATCCGTCTGTTAGCACATCAAACAGAAGACAAACAAAAACCCCTGTATTCAACAACTGTAAACATTACTCACAGTCAATTTTGATGTCAAAATGACACAACAAGTGACTGGAAACAATCTGAATGGTTTGCTGCACCAGAACCTACAGGTAGGTGGCCAGATCGTGGTCGCAGTGTCACCACATCACAACATTTTGAAACTTCAAACACAGACAAGTGGAGTTCAACCATGATAAACATTTTTTTTTCTTTCTGAAAATGTGAATTGTATTTCAAACTGAAGGATCAAGCGACACACCTGCATTCTAGGTGGCCAGCTCTTAGTAGCGGACAGTCTGTTAACCACGTCAGTCAAACAAAGCAATTTGAACTCCCCTCCCAAACGTAGGCACATTGAATTCAATTGCGGAATCCCTAGGGTCCTTTTACCTACCTGGTAGGGTCAGGGATTTGTTGATCGTACTACCGGGGCAATCAGGCCAATGCCAAATCACAACTCCCCATACTATCATTACCAACTCATACCAGCTGAAAGTCACACCTGGTGGTGCATCAAGGTAATATCAAACCCTGAAACCACCGCTTTGATTTACAACGTCCATAAATCATCCCCACAGCCGATTCTTCTATGTCTTTCTGCTCAAGTACCCTGCCTTGTGTCAGCAGCTCCAGGATCTGTCACAGAGCTGGATGAGTATTCTGTGTACTTGTTATTCACCTTTATGGATGACATGGAGGTCACCCTAGGAGATTAGCCCCCATGAGCTCGTGGGATGTTTTCACCATTTTTTTTACCCACTGGTTTTTCTAGGCCGCAGCCGGTCACCATCAAAGCTAAAAACCCCAGACTTCAGGAATGCATATAATGTTACTGAAAGATAAATGGCAGTAATAGCCACCGATATGTTTTTTGTCCTTGGAAACTGAAGCTGGGGTTTTGAGATTATAATGGGGCTATCTGTACAGCATCAATCACTGGCCAGATCTGAGTCAATTGACTGGAATATTAGAGCCATAGGATGACTTCCTCAGAGTGATTAGCGATAACTTGACCCTGTTATTACTTCCCCCCACCCCAACCCACACAACCTCATTCTGAAGAGTGAAGCACAAGACACGGTCTGTCTTCAGGAGATATTGCATATCATACGTTACAGTTCACTGGGTCAATGTTACTGAATATTAGTTAGTTCCCACTTGACGTCACACTGTGTAAAGTCGGCCATCTTTATGCACAAATCAACCATTTTTTTAATGCACAACTATGCATTTTGCGTAGCTACCACATGCGGCAAGCAGGAGTTCTTTCAAATTCCTTACATGATATAAGAACCTCAACGCCAAAACCCAAGTTGCCTGCGAAGATGGCGTCTATCTATACCCCAACTGGGATAAAATTACTCTCCCAACACAGGCACATAAATCAAGACATCCCTCTAGTAATAGCCCACATGAACATTGTAAACCAAACTGTCCATGCTTTATCAAGACTATCTCTCCCAGTGCAGATTTAAACATCCCTAATCAGACTATTTATAACTACCTCAACTGGGGTATACTTTGAACCACAGTGGAACCTCGTCATCTTCCCAACAAACACACTTGAATGTACATGTACACATGGCTAATGAGGTAGTTTATCAGAATATCACCCAATTGGAGTACATTTTAACCTAATTGAGCATCTACCATGAATCTGTGGCACCTTTCGTTTGATTCGATGTTCACTTTTTCTAAGTTTGAGGATTGTAATGGATTCTCAAGGCTTGGTTTTACTAGAAAGTCCTGCGAACATGACGCAATATACCCATAGCAACCAATGTACTACACCCAATGGCAACCAATGTACTATTCCATAGCAACCAATGTACTAAACCCATAGCAACAGCAACTTCTTGGTACCTTGGCGTCTAGGCACAATATATATGTATAGACTGCTTTTACTCAAGCTATGGTTAAAACTGCAACTCCCTCAGTGATCCCCCAAACAGTTTATTTTCCCTCGGCTTCAACTCGGGGAAAAAATAGAATGCTCCGGGGATCACCTCAGGAGCCTTACTTTTAACGATAGCACTCGAAGCAGTCAATATTTGTCTACTATCCAATCATGTACAAGTACTACATGCATCTATAAGGTACCATTTTATAAAATATCCTTCTTACACCATTCAAGGCCTTAACTGCACGGTGAAGACAGATGCTTGATAACTGCATCAGGTACATCTTGTAACAATATTTTTTTTAATTATTGGCCCAGATGTATTGAAGGCTCAACTGCATGTTTTTATATTTTGACTGGTTTTTATCTAGTGTACGTCAATGAAAGGTTTTATTACTGTCAACGGGAGACCTTCCAACACCCTGCTCACAACTATTATGGGAAAAAATACATTGATCTTACTCCATGCCTTGTTTCATCACATACAGTTGAGTGCTGCTGTCGCCTAAGGGTCTCCCAAACGGGGACCATCGATTTCCTCACTGGGTTCCAATCAGGGGTACGTGTATATCCCAATTGAGTTGACCTATTAGCGTCTGTAATCCTCCAAACAACACCTTTCCAAAAGGTAACCTTAATTATTGTGACACGTTTTTATAAAGAAATCATTCTCGGAAATTGGAGCTGAAATATTTTTTTCTGATTCAATAACTTGTTAATCTTGGTGGTAAAGTCTAGCAAAGAAACACCATACCATGCGCACATCAAAGCAGTTTATACACAACTTTGATCATCTAGAACTGTTTCTTTCAAGTGGTTTTGCATTTCAAATTCCCCATTGCCAATTCCCTGCCCAATTATCCCGGCATGTCAACAAACCATAAACTCAATACACTGCTCAAGTATACTAAATTTGAAACTGTCATTTCAATTGCATCAGTACTGAATTGTATTTGACACATTAAATTCTTTGCAATTGGTACAAAGTAAAAAAAAACACTGTTTGTCCAGCACAGGGCTTGAGTAGAGTGCCAATTTAAAACTGGTTTACTAATAACAACAGGGGGCAGCATTCACATTTCTTGGTCCATCAGTGAACAGCGTCAACATTTATTGGGAAATGGGTGGGGCGAGCTTAGTTTAAGAGGCATGGGTTGCAGGGTTGGGGTGGGCTAGTAAACTCTGTTTAATTATCTTAAAATCTAGTCTAATCATGGTCTAGTCAACATGTTTTGCATTACTGCTTCCGTCTCCTATTATTTATATTTACTCTTTATTATTCTGCAGAAATTAAACCAACTTTAGCATGTGGAATAATTCAAAGATGTGACATCAAACTTCCACCTGGTGTTTACATGGGATATTATTACTCCTGAAAGAAATATCGGATCACCTCAAATTTCAAATCTAACCTCCCTATGAGTCATCCATAGGAATGTCACATAGTGACAATCCCACAGTGACTCATGTTACAATCTTGAGGAATTTTGTCGAGAGGAGTTTTAGAACTTTCTTCAGAATTTAAAACTCAGGTAATAATCCACAAGGAAAACTGACTTGGTAAATGTTAATTAATTTGGGGTTGAACAAAAATTAACATGTGGGATTTGAACCTGCGACCTCTGGATTGCCATGCAGGCCTGTTAACATGTTGGCGCTCTACAAACTGAGCATTCTAGTGGTTCCAGGTTCAAATCCTGCTCTTGTCAATTTGTCTTTGTTCAACCAAAAGTTAAGAGGTTAAAAGTAATTCATCAACTCTCCTGTTTGTCGAAACTAATATTCTGAATTTATAAATGTATGGCACTGGTAAACACTGGTCCCTAATATCTCTCTGGGCATAACATCAAGACGCTGTAACTAGCTACCTTGAAAAGCATTAAAGGCAGGAGGGTCCGATTGGTATTTGTCAACGTAATGCTGATTTATAGACAAAATTATAAAGAAAGCTACAATAAAAGTCACATGTCAGCAATTGATAGTATAAACTGTTTTGAGAAAAGATTCCCTACGAAGTAACATGGTTCGGATAATTTTTCACCCCAAAACATTTGAATCTGAGAAATAATTCATCAATTCTCAGATTTGTGGGTTAGTGTCCATTGGCCACTACTGCTGCCAGAGATGTGATTGGTTACCACTGTCACCTTGCTCAATAAAGGTGGATTTGAAGTTCTTGTGAAAATACATTGACAGATTTTTGCCGTTTTCTCAGCAAGTAGACACTGTATTCAGCTGAAACTTTCACATGCGACTTTTATTGTATCTTTCTTTGTAAATTTGCCTCTAAATCAGCAGTACGTTGACAAATATATGACCCTACCCTTAATGGTTTTTTCTAAGCATGAGATGGTGGTCTCTCCACAAGCTTGAGACCAGTCACCATTCTGATCACATTTGTTTACTTCATAATGGTATATTTATGTGCTGTTAATTGATTGGATGGAAAACAAGTGATTGACTGATTGATTGATTGATTGACATACCTGTCGGCAGATCCACTGGTAACAAAGCGGCCATCAAAAACCAGGCATGACACACTATCCCTGTGATGCCTCAACACCCTCAGACACTGGTAATCCTCCATCGACCACACCCGTATCGTGCTGTCATGTGAGCCAGACACCCTAGCAACCAGAGTGACAGAAACAGGTGGGGGTGAGTTTCAGTTAGTCGGGGCGCCGGCGACCAACAAAGCGCCAGGTGATACGCATCTATGTATTTCAAGTAAGAATGTTTAGGGAATATTGTCCCAGGGGGCGAGGATATTGTTACATTCTAGAATGTGATCATGATTTTTAATTGGCAGAAATTCCGGAGTGTCATGTGGGACTCATCGCAATGAGTCATCCAACGGGAATGTGGGTTCCCTCAAAACACAAACATGAGAAAGTTATACCCCCTGAAAAATGTTAGATCCGAATACACAAGTTTCTTTTAATTACAGTCATTACCATGCCAAAACAAACACACAGCCAATGCTAAACCTGGGCTGTGTCCACATCAAGCGACTTCGGCTCTGGCTACAGCTGTTGGCTGCAGCAACAACATTGAAGATTAGGACTTTTGGGCATTCAAGCCGTAGCCACTGCCGAAGCCACCAATTTGAACATGGCCTCAGTTTCCAATTTTGATACTGATCGATATTCCTACTGCAGATCACCTTTGTTTTCTCGTCCATTTTGAAAACTAATACAGACCTTGCGTTTCAGCTTTTTGTAAAGTAAGCTTGAGAGTTTTACTTGCCAAGAGGAAGTTTTAGTAGCCCAGATTTTCACCATGTTTTTGTAACAAATGTATATTTCTGATGTATTAACGGTAGCGATCACAACCAGTTTAATGGTCAACATTCACACACTCAAAAATAAATTAACACATTTTAAAAAGTTATTATTCACATCTGAAAAGGAAGAAATATGAGCATTAGAAACCAGTAGGTTGCACAGTCTTTGGTAGCCCACAGGGCAAGTTGAGAAGTGGAGTTGACTAGCCTTAGAAGTTACTAGCAGACAATGTACGCTGGGCTAGTATTAAGGGTGAGCCCTGGATTATGTAGCCAAACAGAGGCTGGATTAAGAAATAGTCTGGCACCTTGTTCTATATATTAAAGTAGTATTCATTATCATTACTACACACCGGGAATGTGACAAAGAATGTAGGTACAACCCATTATTTAGGGTTTTTTCACAGGGAAAAATTACATCAAGCAATTTTGCATTGCAAAATATTTAGACTGAACATGCTTTGTACACATTTAATGCTGCAGTCTCCATGCTGGCCTAGTCGCCCTCCTGTCATTATCTATTTTTTACAATGCTATTCTATATGTATTTTGGGCTAGGCCTATGTTTCTCATTTTGATGTCTCCTATTCTGGTTTTCTAATTCTTCGGTTTGCCTTGTATTGTTATTTTTTTTTGTATTGTTGAGGTCAAAGTCAGAGTAATAATAATAGTAACAATTATGCTAATATTGAGAAGTAAACTTATGGTGAATTTTGAGTTTATTTTGTGTAGCATTGTGCTATGCTATTTAAGGAAAATCGTTCCCTACTACGCAGAGGTTCCCATCATTATCTGCCAAAAGGGTGACTTTATTCTGACACCCCTAGGTTCCGAAAAACCCCTCATGATTTACACCCTAAGGTTAGGGTTAGGATCAGGAAAATACACTAGGGGTGTCGGAACACAGTGGTGTCGGAACACAGTGGTGTCAGAACATATGTGAGTAACCGCCAAAAGAGCGCGAGCATGATTTTTTTGGCAATTTCCCCCTCTTTCCGACGATATTCCCCACAGATTCAAATGTTCCAGTTTTCAAAGGATGTCACATAATCATAAAGTACAAGTAGTCCTGAGCTCATTTATCATTAAGCTAATTACAAGCACCAATCATGCTGGATGAAAACTCTTTCCTCTCTATGCAAATACGCAGACTTGATGTAAAAAAAAAATAATTAAAAAGACAAATTAAAAAGGGGCAAAAATAATACATCTATACTTTTAAACCAAAAACGGGTAAGCATTTTGATCAAACACACAAGCACCTACTATTACTAACAAGAAGACATTTTCAGAATGTGCAAAAAATATTTCATGGCCTGACATTTCGATCCTAGCAGAGTCTTTCTCTTTAGCCTTTCGAGAAAGACTCTGCTAGGGTCGAACCATCAGGCCATGACCTACCTTTTACATAGGTCTTTTAGATTGGTAAGCAGTTTGCAATGTTTTCTCATTTTCATATTAAGTTCTTGAGTACAAGAAATGTGGACTACACATACTTCCTACCTATCCAATAGCCAATGCTACAGTCTCCTCTGCCACAAAAAAATGGATGCGTCATCATTTTTGTCACAGAATATGTCATTTTGATATTTTTGTTTTGGAGAGATGAGTACATGTGGTTGCATTCTGACCTTGACACTAAGTACTGTTAAAGGTTCTATACAGGATTGGTATTAAAGGATAACAAATTTGTTTATTTTTAGTCTGGAAGCTTGCTGATTATAAAGTTCATACGGTACTAAAACTATTTTGGGGGTGAAATATTTCCCCCTGAAATGAAGTCATATTTGGGGAAACTGTATCAGAAAACCTATTAAAAAAAATGTAAAAGCTGATTTTGGTTGTTAAAACCAAAATTAAGGACAATATATTTAGGCCTACATACTGAAGATTGTGCATGGTTTTTCACTATGTTCTCCTGACTCACACAACGCACAATGCACTCTCACTGGTTTCCATGTACATGTGTATGGTTGATCACACAAAACATGAACACTGTCTGCAACTATTTTGTCAGCTCTACCAATCCTGTATAATGCCTGAGCTGTATTATGAATGTGATTTTACATTCCTTTAAAAAGAAATTGTTAAGAGATCCCTGGTTAAGAGGACAGGGACACCCCCCTCTCCCTACTGGAACAAGGATGCAATATTTAAGAGGATTTACAGACACTCCTTTTCGTCCCCCGATTGGAGACAAAGTCCCTCCAATTGGAGACAAAGTCCCTCTGATTGGGGACAAAGTCCCCCCGATTCGGGACAAAGTCCCCCCGATTCGGGACAAAGTCCCCCGATTCGGGACAAAGTCCCCCGATTGGGAAGTCAACCATAGAGGGTGAGTGAAAATAAGAAAGTATCAAATGAGCTGCCTAAAGGGCAAGCACCATCTGAATCTATGGAAGGCCATCTCAGAATTGGCAAATATGGACTACTACACTTCAACGCATGACGATGCCGAATCTTTTTAAACCAGCCAGACTTTTATAAGTCTGAATTCGGATAGAAGTCTTAAATTTCCTAGCCCTGAAAACCTGCACTCTCCTGTTGGTTAAGTCATTGCGTCACTCACAAGCGCATCCATCTGCTGCACGCCCAAAATTGTCACTACTTTCCAAAGCTGACATACATTTGTGTGTACAGGTAATTTTTTAACAAAAATTGCCCATTTCATCATTCATAAGCATTTCTTGTGAAAGAAACTTCTGAGAAGACTTCCAGTCTTAGAAGAAAGATATGAAAGCCAAATTCAATTATTATGAATCTTTTCTTACGTAAATTGTCATACAAAAAAATTAGCTCCACAATGCAACTCCTATGGGCTTCTGGTAATCGTTGGAGCCAGTGTGCGTGTGAAGTGGGTGTGGCTTACAGTGGTATTCCGCCATACTTACCCACAGGATATATAGCAATCATCCGCAAAGGTTATTCCACATGTGATGTTAGTAATAAATAACTTATAATATGTTTGTACACAGAAAGTGATCCAATTAATAATGAACATTGAGTGTAAACAGCACAACAAAGTATGCTACAAAGTTTCAAAGGTTTGTTTTGCCCACAAAAACAAAACTGGGTTACAAGTAAATTCCTTATTTTTAAACTCCATGCTGCCTCATGACTTTCACCCATGATCTACACCCTTGCATGCCCCTCCACTCCCCCCAAAAAAAAAATAAAATGAACAAAACTATTTATTCATAGAAATGCTTCAACAATAACACAAATACAGGTAATTCAAACAAAAAATTAATTTGACAAATGAAGTAAATCTGATTGTAACTTAAGATGATTTTCCTGAAGTTTGTCACCAAAGCATACACCACCTTTAAATATAATTGGAGCACCTTTCCACCATTTCATGCGACCTTCAAGTTAAAATATGTCACTGTACGTCAACTTGATGTTCTCCACAGAGATCACTGGTGTCAGAGCGTCTAGCCACATGACATGGCTTGACTCACAGAATACCAGGTGAAGTACTTAACATGCAGGCATCATGTCTGAAAACATTCCACAGGACCAAATGAAATGTCCCAATTAATTCAAGTTTGTGATGGAACCTTTTAATAATGCCAAAAGTACTCCAAAATCTAGCTCTTCCAGAATCAAGTATTTATAAATGTCAACCAGTCTGCATTTATTGATTGAATCTGGGCGTGAAGCCAAGAATTCTCAGAAAAGCGAACTTAATCACTACACTAGCCAAGAACCCCGTAGAGAGAAGACGAAGAAGGAAGTTTTAGTTTTAGATGTGGGAGGAAAACCCCCCACAAATAGTCAAGGGAAAACCCACGCCATCAGGTAGGAACTGTAACCCCAATCCACATAGTGCTCCCAGCGGGATTCGAACCGGGGTCCTAGAGGTGGACGGCGAGGAAAGAAACCACTAGAAAAAAAATCATTGGGTCAGTACACTACTTCTGACAATTTGAGGTTCAGCGCCGATTTTATTGTGTGTTTTTATACACCACTGTGTGTTCAGTACTGTGTACACTCAGTACTCTTGCAGAGTCCTGTAAAAAACAAATCCAATAAGCATATTACTTGGGTGGGATTCGAACCCATGACCTTTGCCATTCTAACGCAGACGTCTAACCATTAGACCACCGAGCCTGCCTGGTAGCTTGGGGCAATTCGAATCCTATACTTTAGCATTTATGTTTTAACGATTTTTATGGATGTTAAATTTACATTGGGGATAAAGAATATTGTTTTTGTTTAACCGATACACCGATGTGTGTTAAGCACTGTATACTCAGTACTTTCCTTGAGTCCTGTGAAAAAAAACTTGAGTCTGATGCACTAAACCGCTCAGCCCATCCTTTCATCACTGTGGGCCAAGGTTCTAATCCCACTATGAACCGAGGGGTTGAAAGTGTTCAGAGTCGGGGAATCACGTTTGACGATGTGAAGACTGCCCCAACGTTTAGGGGTACAAACAGAGAAAGCTCGTTCACCGTAGGGAGTATGGGTACGGGGGACCAGCAGCTAGTTCAGGGTGCGCTGTGGATAATGAACGGAGATGTATGGAGGGAAGTTTGCAATTTGGGTGTGATGACGGCACCCGGTGTATTCGACAAGCCACCATACAGGTCTCCGTTGGTGGCTCGTTGCTTGATGAGAACCCAGCACAGGTGCCGTAAAGTATCACCCAGGAAGTTATTAATGATCCACGAACGATTGTAAATGTAGCCAAATGTTATCCCTGTCAATGGCCCATATGCAGGTCCTAATGAGCATGATCGGTGCTCAAAGGATCCTGTGTGAAATCCTAGCCTAAGCAACACCGGTAACCATCATGGCGCGCTGAGTTTCAAGCACTGCTGTACACAGCTATAAAACCTGGCATAGCTACATGTAAACTACAGCATGGCGCCCACCTTGGCAGCTCAATTTATACTTTAACTGTACTCATTTTCCCAAGATGCATTGCGGTACATTTTTAAGATGGCTATGGAGTGATGGGCTATTCAGTTTCTTACCATTTGTCTGCAATTCTTCACACCAGTTAAATTATCCACAGAAATATGTAAAAGACGAGATGAAATGAAGTAATTACTTACATGTGTTTAGGGTCAAACTGCAGGCATGAGACCACATCTACGTGTCCCGTGAGCGTAGCTAAATGATAAAACCTGATGATGTCCCATATCATGATCGTCATATCCCAGGATCCAGACACTATCCGAGCGCTATCAAACTGAAGACAACGTATACCTCCCTGACAATGGCACACAAACAAGAATCAACACATGTTTTTTATTGTTATTATTATCGTTATTGTTATTATTATATATTTCTGGTAACGAAACCAAAGATAGCTCATAAGTGAGCTCAATCACTGTAGCTCGCAAGCCTGAGAAAACCTACCAATCCTAGTTCACAGGACTTACGGCTTAATATCCCATCTGAAGGACAAATCAATTATGGTAAAGTATCTTGCTCAAGGACACAAGTGCCATCACCAGGACTGGAACCCACACTCTGCTGATCAGAAACACCAGAGCTTGAGTTCGGTGCTCTTAATAGCTCGGCCACAACACACCTTATTTCAAAAACATTTTAGATAAGATGGCACAAATTCAAGAGAAGAGTAACACTACACTCACACCTTTTTAAAACCATTGGGTTATTTTTATGTATATCGAAAAAGAAAAAAACAATTAACTGGCAATCCTTAAGTCTAAACGAAATTTTCAAAATTTCACAAGGTCAACAATTGTATAAAAAGAACTTGACAAAAGACCAATTTCATTTTCCTTTAATCTGTAATTTCAATTATTCCAAAATGATAACTTGTTGGCACAATTGTACACCACATCAGAAAACACCTCTGCCTACTTTCCAAACAATTTCCTGCTAAGCAAAACAAAAGCAGGAAACCAGTCACAGACGATACATGTGACATGGCATTTTGGCTGCTTACCTTATTCTGGTGAGCAAAAATATTTTGTGCTGAGCTACTTTGCGCTTGAGCAGCTGTATGAAAATGGTCCCTGCTTTGATGAACATTGTTATCAAGGATTTCTTCTGTGTTACTAATACAGTCCTTCCTGTTAACCCCCCACCCTGACCCCTGACCCCCTTGTCACTTTGACAAGTACAGTTTTGTATCCATCAAAATAAATAATTTAAAGTAAGCGCTCCAAGGTCAAATTCAGTTTTGTGATGCACTCATTTTCCAATAGAAAGAGTCCTTATTAAAGTGGACAAACAATTACGTCTCTTTTCTTATGTTAAAATGGTGTAATATGCCATTGTATTTTTACACCCTCCAAGTGAAAATTTGTCAACATCTTGAGCCCTTTTCACACGACGGAAAAAACGAACATTCTTTGCGAAATTTTACA
>CM021526.1:11993004-12006859 GCA_010994315.2 Pisaster ochraceus | reverse complement strand
ACTAGTTATATCGACTACACACGGCAGTGTAATGCCAGCTCAGCCTCAGGGTCATGATTGTGTACTCCTATCCTAGAAGTGTATGAGGTTCGTTTCGCTAATCGCAAGCCTGATATTTCATCTTTGACAGGGCAAGGCAATTTTCATTTTGCAAAGCGAATTTGATCACAGCCACATTGGCAAATTTTCCGCATGGAGCCACATTTTTTGTTACAAAGACTATTTGTATTCAGAGGATTATTTATTTGTGACTGTATCTTGTTAATGTAAGTACTACTGTACCACTGCCAGGAGAATGGGAATACAAAAAAAGCACCTGTATGACCATCCACCATGTCCATGTTGTTCAAGAATCAAGGTGGGCAGATTTGAACTTACTTTGAACATGCGTTGCCATCTGCGACTCTGTGCTTGAACTCCCCCACACTTGCTTCAAGATGCACATGAAGAAATTCTAGCACCTACTGTAGTTGCAGGCAGCACTGAGTATTGGAAATGAATAATCTGCCCCCTTGAACATTACAAGACAGCGCATAATTAATACCAGTGCTTATTAAATGGCTTTATTCTAATTGTGTAAATATATTTATATATTTGCAAAGCTTTTGTGGCAACAAACCATCAGTATCAGATACAATAAAAAAAAACTTGAAGTCGAGATCAAAATAATTTGGGAAATAAACTTACGTCAGTTTTCACACTGTTGATCATACATGTAATAACACTAGGAAAAAGGGACAAGAAAATATGTACCCATGATTGAGGCTGTGCACATATGAATAAATTAAACTTAAAGATTACTTACATACATTCGTGTCTTTTATTTTACTTAAAATGGGACAATGAATAAATCTAATTAAAAAAACAAACAGATTTTGGGGTTCTGCTGTTTCCAGTGACTTGACATCAATAATGTTTGTGTGCTTATGTTGCATTCTTGTTGATTTTTACCTATTTTTATGTAATGTAAAGTGCATTGAGACGTTATTGTGAAATGCGCTATATAAGAACTAGTTATTATTATTATTATTAATTATTATTACCTCATAGAGGGAAAGTGATCATTTTTTCAGAATGTTTTCATTGATTCACCACAGTCTTTAAGAAACAAAGTCTAAAGTAAACCTGTTAACACTAAAAACAAGAATGTAAGTAACAATCTGTTTTTAAACAAAAATTTTACCAAATGACGTTTGAAATAACACCGTTTTTATCTTACTTTGCTTATTTTTCAGAAAATGCTTCCTGACATACAATTTTAACTGATAATACCTGTAACTGATTGTGAGATATGGCAGACATCCACTCATACTCCTACCCGTCTAAGGGTACAACACGACGTACAGCTTCTTCACATATCCCCGTACCTGTGAGCAAAGTCAGGCAAGAAGAGATGAGACGGAATCTGAGTGCCCCCGAGCCATCTCGACTTCTCATGATGCAGAATAGATACCAAAATCAGCTGTTCCGTGAGAAAGAGGCCAAACTGATCAAAATGTACAAACAGAACCAGGAGATGGCCATTGAGCGGGTCAGTGGATCGGGCAACAAGCGAGGCATCGTCAGAGACTTTTTCAAGGAACGTCGGGAGATAGAGCAGACAGACTCTGGTCCGCCTTTGGACAGAACTCAACATTTCCAACAGAAGAAGCGCCAGAGCAAAGGTGAACAGATATGGAGAGCAGAGGAAGAGAAAGAGAGGAGATTGCATGAGATGAGACGAGCTAACAGTGAGAGGCAGCTGTCGCAGAAGAAGATGGACGGGTATAGCCGTTCCCAACCCCTTGCCCCCATCAGAAAGGGCCAATCACAAAGCATGAAAGACATGCACAGCACATCAAACCCAGATGGGTTCTATGAGACAACAGATAATTTAAGACATTACAGCAAAGAGGATTTCAGCTCTCGAGGACACCAGCCCCATCCTCCTGTTGGACGACAATTGTCAAATAAACTGAAAGCAAAGCCGCCTAAGGGCAACAGAGTTCCAAAGGCTAACACAAAAATAAAATGGAAGTCCCAATCTTCATTCTCAGATGATGAAGATGAGGATGAACTACCTATCCCTACCAAGAAATCATCACCCCTAAAACAGAGGAATAAAACCAGACCTCAAGTCAAACCAGAATCGGTACCTCCAGAAGAGGTGACATACTTTGATGGGGAAGGAGATACAGCTCACAACCCAACAAATCAAAGAAAACAACCGGTTAAACCCAAACAGGCAAAACCCAAAGCCAAGCCTAAACCAGAGTGGAAGCCTCCGGTTTCCTACTCAGATGATGAAGACGAATTCAATCAAAATTCAAGCCCAAATTTTCCCCAAGCTGCACAACAAATCAAAGGAAAACCAAATAATCCACAAAAGAGACCAAAGGGAAACACCCAAAAGGTGTCGGACTTTCAAAAATGGCAACTTGAACAAGACCTTGAGCGCGTCAACAGGTTGGAGAGTTACCAACAGAGTATGGAGAGTCAAAGACAACCTGAGGTGGACTATCAATATGATTTTGAGATGAAACAACAAAAGGCCAGACAAAAACAACGTCATAAGGAGCTTGATGACATGGAGGAACAGAACAGATACATGAGAGATCTCGAGGAAAAAATTGCCAAAAAACAAAGTGAGCTATCCCAGTATGAAAATAAATCAGACATTGCTAACTCCCCACGACAACCCAAGCTCAAATCTAAGAAAAGTGATAAACACCATCTCTCAAAGCAGGATTCTTACTCCCGGAACCAGTCTGGGTTGTCGGATGGCAGCACACCTTATGAGGGCATGAGTTCAGTAACGCCAAGTGAAAATGTCATAACAAAACCAGTGAAGGTACAACCGAAGGAAAAGCCCAAACCAAAACAACGCCATCCAAAACGAGAACCACAACCAGTTCCCACGCCTGAGTATAATGACGAGCCGACAAATAAGCATTCAGGAGTTGATTTCTATTTAGAAGTGGCTGAAACGTCAGCAGATGCTAGGGCAGACCTGAATCTCCAAGAATGTCCTATTTGTGGAAGAAACTTCAACGCAGACAGACTTGCCAAGCATGCCAAGGTTTGTAAAAAGACAGCCATGAAGAAACCCAGGAAGTTGTTTGATACAAGAAAGCAACGAGCTGAAGGAACAGATCTTGATAATTATCAGCCTTCAGAAAAGGACCGAAACTACAAACCGGTGAGCAAATTTACAAATACATTATCAAATTATATTGTATTTACAGGGTTTTCAGTGACAAGCCAACAGGACCAGTTAGCTTGTCATTTCACTAGTCCGTTGGCTTTTTCACTAATTCATACTTTTTATTAAGTAGGAATGCTTTTCAACACTGATCTGGCCTGCCGGACCACTTGGAGAGAATTCTGACTGGTCCTCGGGTATTTTAAGAAGCATTTGGTCGTTTTGATGTCTTCTTGCATAATTCTTTGTCGGTTTGTTATCAGTAAAACTAATGCATTCATGTCAACTGTGTAACCGCAGTTGTCCTAGTTTTTTAAATGTCAAGTGTGAGCTGAAATGTCAATACTGATACATAAATAATGCAAACTTTATGTGAATTTTTGTGCTGTCGAATGTTAGGCAAAATTGTCAGGAACCCAGTCATTCTTTTTTGCATAGGGTCATTTTAACCACCCTCTGCTCCAAATCTAGAGTCATGGAGGTCAAGGCAAGACTCCTGTTCTTTCCAAATTGTTAGTTTATTTTAAACACCCAAGATGTTGGTATACCTTACTCCAAGAAATTCTCTTCAAGGTAAATCCTATATTAGAGTTGACTTTCAGATGGATTTTGATGAAAAACATGAAGTCTATCTACTGAAGTGTCTAATGCTATCTGTCACTCGGCTTGCCAGCAAATTCCAGTGTTTCTAACAATATATCGTCATGTAACGGAGAAAAAAAGAATGCTGAATTTTCTGTGTCCAGCTCAAGAGAGACTCTGTGCAGAAATGTACCTTCTGAGCCCAGTTTCATAGAGCTGCTTAGCAAATAATGCTTAACAAATTACTTGTAGGATACCAGTCCTAATAAATGGTACATTGTTTGATGTTATTTTGGCTTGGTAACTTTATTCTGGGAAGCATAATTTTGTTGTGCTTAGCTACTATTTGAGATATGGTGGACAGAGTACTATGACACTACATTATTAGGTTTGGGTAAATTTGTCTGTATACACCCAAACCAAACAGTGCTCTCCTGTACTAGTGTCCACCATATCTCGAAAAAAGACTAATGAAGTTGGGCTTGGATTGGTTGGTACATCTGGATAGTTTTAGGAAAGATATACAGTTGTTGCACTGACAAGATTACTCATTGTAGGGCCCGTAAATTTTATTTCATGGACCGTTTCTCATTACGCTAATTTGTCTGTTTGTCACTTCTTCTGTTGTACTCAATCATCCCTTTAGAAGAAGAAGAGCAACTGGAGGGAGTCACATAATCAGCTCGTCCAGGCGGTACAAGACGCCCGCAAGGTACAGACCCACCTTGCAAAGGGGGGAGATCTCCGCGATCTCCCGCCCCCTCGTGCCGCGGTGAACTCCGATTACAAGCAGTGCCCTCATTGTCAGCGAAGGTTTGACCCCACTGTGGCTGAGCGTCATATACCAAAGTGTAAAGAAACCAAACATCGACCGTCACCGTTGAAAAAGGCCGGCAGAAGATGAGATTGTGGAATGAACATCTCTCCTGAATCACATTGGTTTCTGCCGAAGAGGTAAATTATTACAGATGGTGGGTTTTGATTTGCAAACCTAAATTTGTTGTTGTCTGTTGGATTTGTCCTGAGCTCCCCTCTTTAAATGAAAAGAAAAAAAATTGAAGTTAAGTAATTGCATGCTAGCTAATAAACCTGTTTGCTAGTGAAAACCACATTTCTATGTTTTTAGAAATGTGAACAATATTTAGTATGCTTAAATATGTAGGCCTATCTATAAATATAAAATGTGTCTGGCTGGAAACTGCAGTGCAGGAAAAAAAGCCAGAAATTACACAAATATGCCAGACACTGCTAGACCAAATGATTTTCATTACAAGCATAGAAATTAGGCCTTTAGAAAGTTATTGACATAATTGTAACAGACCATATTATGCAAGCATACATAATCTAATCAATTTTCTTTTGTACACCTACATGCATTGCCCTTATCCTTGACTCTTTGTTTTCTATTCGTATTCATAGTTAACCAAAATTGATGTCAGTGCGTCAGTAGTTCCCGATAGAATTATTATTCAGTGCACATGTACATGATTGATTCTATTGATTTTGCGACGTGGCGCTAAAAACCTACCTGTAACATTTAATTTTCATGTCTACTTTAAAAACGAACTGAACGAAAATCTCATTGAAACAAATTGCTGAATATTATACAACTTTATTGAAGCACCAAGTAAGAAGTAGTTAATAAAATGACTGCAAATTTTTTTTTGCAATTTTTTTTTCCAAATATAATACAATGTTTACATTTTGATGTGAAATCTTTCTTTCTTTTTTAAGTGAAAAACTGTGAACAAGTGGGGTTTTTTTTCTACCTCGTAAATGTAACGACTGGTACACAAGTTTAATTTTTATATGCCTGCGGGTACTCTTCTTTCAGTGGCAGTCTTACTCAAATTTGTCAATATCGCAACCTTGAAACATGGTTAATTAAATTTATATGTCACGTATCTTTTTTTTAAACCACTTAGTGTGTACTATCCACAAAAAAATCTCAAGATGTTAATATCTACATGAAGAGCCCTGACATGTTCAGCATAAGTTTGTGAATTTCATCAATTCATATCAATGTATTCCTTTGAATTCATCCACTGCTGACATTTAATCACTGAGGTGTGGTTATCTGGAATCGAAAATATGAAACCCACGGTAACATATTACATTACATCGTTTGAAGCCTTTTTAGAAAAAAGAACTCAGAAGCAATCAACTTTATAGACAAAATTTATGTGGAGTGACATTTTCCGGACAATTGCTCTAAAGGGAATACCATTACGAAGCTTTATTCAGATAATTGTGTACCGTGTACTGTGACTGATTGGTAGAATATATTTGGAGGACGACGGTTTTCAAAAGGGTGTGCACAGGATTGGTGAGATTGAAAGAAAAAAAAACTGTTCACAGGTTACCTCATAAATTACTTGGTATAAAGATGGCTATAATGAAAAACATCCATTGAAAACATTTGCCTGAACTTTGATAGTTTTGTAGAAATGAGTAAAACTAATTAGTTTTGATCTCGCGAGACCCAAACCCAATGTTAGAAAACAAAATTGAAAACATAAATGGATATTTCACTTTTTTTTGTGTGTGACTCTTATAACCGCTCGAGCTTCTAAACTTTCACAGATTTGTTACTTCATGCAATATGTTGGGTCTCACAAAGTGCAGAGGCTGTTCTTTGACAATTACCAATGTTGTCCGTGTTCTTTAAATATCACCGCTTAACCAATAGGACCTAAGGTGTGTGTTTACTCTATTCTCTCAAAACGACTCCCCCAGATGTCAGCGCCTAGCTAGGTGCAACATTTGTTTCTAGGAGGGAGCTTCTGGCCTAGCTTCTGGCCTAGTTTCTGTTTGCTTTTTTTTTCCTAAACAAGTCCCTTTTCAGCGCCTTTAAAACAATTAACTATTTTTATAAGATATTCTGGCATGAATGTAAAAACACTGCCTGCGTGTAAATGGAAAAAATAGATTTGATAACATTGAAATTATTACATTAAAGCTTTTAAAATGTAACATGTTACTCTGAACATTTCAAATCCCAAAAGTCCAGGCACAGACATCAATGGGGGGGGGGGGGCACATGCCCCCCTTAGTTATGCCACTGCTAGAGATGTCTTGACAATCATTTTGTTCTTGAAACTCATCAAAAAAATTGTATGATCCTTTCAGATGATTAGCTTGATCTACAAGATTAGTAACTACTGTATGCGAGAGGCAATTCCGGCGTCTTTACCACTGCTGCACCTAAGGCAGGTCAGCTCTATATTTAGCCAGTGTGTTTGAGACAGTATTGTCATTATGAGAGGGCTATATCCTTGACTTCACTGCCAGTACAAACCAATGTAGTCTGTTGCTATAGAGATGCGCAATTAAGCTTGGTCTCTGTTGGGTTCGGTATAAAGCTCATGCGATTGTCCTGGCATATATATTTTATAGGTAATAGTCATCTTAAATATATTATCTTCAATATAGTATTAAGATAGCACCTGACACCTTAAGAAACTATTTGTATATCTGAGGCTGTATGGTGGTTTTTTTAATGTAACTGCATGTATGGCAAGAATTCTTTCCTGTTCTTTTCTTTCTTTTGTAAGAAAACGTGGAAAAAAATTTCCCCATGTTTTCTTTGTTTTTAGAAGTTGTATGGATTTGTTTTTGAAAAGTAATTTGTTATTCTTGTTGATTAAAATTTTATTTAAAGATTTTATGCCAAGAGGTTTATTGAGGGACTTTCTTCTGGTTGTACACATTTAAAAAGCCATATCTAGAGAGTGATTTAAAGGTAGGGTCATAGAATGGTAAACACTCCAAACATGAATGACCATTAAAAAAAAAACTTGGTATTTGAAAATTACCAATGTTGTAGAGGGTGCTTTAAACAAAATCATCAATTTCCAATATTGCATCGTTAATACAGCCTTAAAGTTTATGTAATAAATACATGATGTAACTTTATAGTGTTAATATAAAAACCAATCCTTTATCATAAATGATTAAGCTTTACAGGTTTTTTTTGTTGCCTGCGTTGTTTGTTTTTGTGTTGGCACTTTTTAACAAAACAATTTTTACATTTGTAAAGAGATGCTACGCAAAAGACTTTTTAAAAGCTACAAAAGTAACTTTCAAAGTTAATAAGTAGTTCCTAATGAAAGTATTTGAAGTACAGTTAATAAATTATCTATAGTATGTAGAGACGTTTTGTTTACTAGCTTGTATTTCAGTTCTACAATGTATATTTGTATTATACATATATATATGCTATATATTTTTTGTTTTTCAAAACTGTTAATATAGTACTGGGCAGCATCTTAAGTTGATAGGCTGAAATATACTTTATAATACTTTAAGATAAGATAAGAATGAGAAGTATTGGATATTGTGATCTTAGCCAAGCATAATATTGTAAAGCTGTATGTATACCAGTGACTTGTACATTAAAAAATTATACGCTATCATCAAGCAAACTTGAATCCTCGATTGTTATTGGTTGATATATGACCATAGCAACAAGAGTGTGACATTAATATTAGATGTGTATGAGTGCATTTTGCAGAATAAAATCACAACGTGAAATCTGGACTATGCCATTTCGCAAGGCGAATCCAAGTGAAATGGAAAAGCCAGATTTCAACGAGTGATTATGTTCTGCGAAACACTACTTGATCAAATGCATTTAATATTTGTTTTCAAGAACTCACACATAGATCAATGTCAATTTATATGTTTATTTTCTCCTTTGTTTCATAATAAGCACGAAATAGGCGCAAAAACTTATCCACCCTCCACTCTGAAGTTTCTAGGATCTGCGTGTGTGGTAAATAATTGTACAACCTGTACATATCCAAGAGTCGACACTGAACTCGTCCAACCATCTGAGGGGAAGTTGTAAAAATAGATAATCTCATACAGATCATACTTCCTCGGTATGTTTGCCTATAGGTGACCATGATCCCTTTCTTACATATTATGTCACTTCGCACCAACATGTCTGGAATACCAGACATAGTGGTAAGGAATGGTATTTGGGCCTACAGCCCTCGGTCCTTCTGAATTTTTCATTTCCACAAAGGATTTAGGAGGGTAAGGATTTAAACTTGGTCTAGGCTGAGGGATTAAAAGGATAAAAGGATTAAAATAAAAACATTGTTTAACTTTAGGCCTACTCTAAAAGGATTAGGAAGTTCAGACTGGAACCGTTTTTCTGTGAAATATTTCCCTCTGAAATGAAGTCATATTCGAGAACTGTCTGAAAACTTTTTAAAAATATATTACGAAATATCAACAAAAAAACCCCAGCTGATTTCGGTTGTTACAACCAATAAGGAAGTATACTTCTTAGGTATGTTTGCCTGTACATGTACAACTACAGGTCTCGATAGATCTCCATAGATTTGATACGGTGGCGTGCCCTGCCACGGGCCTGCTTTCGATAAAGACTCTTCTAGGCTCGAAACGTCAAGCAATTAACTATTTTTTTGCAAACAATTCAGTGTTTTCAATCTAAGGTTGTGTTTTACGGGGACCCTATACAATCGTCATTGCGAACAATGGAATGTGTACATTGGATTTAAGGTGAACACCTGCAAAATAGTTCAAGATCTGACTATCTGACTGGCAGGAAATGAAACGTTGAACAGAACAAAAGCAAGAATTTTTTTTTTTTTTTTTTTTTTTTTTTCTGAAGACTTAGTTTCTAAAATGCTTGGTTTCATGAACGGAAACCTGAACAATAGCCACAACCTGTGTTCTGAAACATCACTTATAAACCACAAGGGATACTAACTGGGTAAATGTTATAAGAATTGCACTTTGAACACAGAAATATTGACTAGAGTGGGACTTGAACCTGCAACCTCTGGACGTGCCGGCGCTCTAACCAACTGAGCTGTCTACTAGCCCTAACGTTAGTGTTTTAGAAGCCGGGTGGTCACTTAAAATGTGTGGCTGGCACTAGAGAATCTACAGTACATTACAAACTGTAATGCCTCTCTTCTGCTTGGGTCCTTGCACGTAGTTCTGTGGGTCGCCAAGCAGAGCCATGAAATCGGCTGATCATTATCTGCTGATTACGCGTTCCATGAAAAAATATGGAACTCGCCGGCGCGTAATTTGTGAAAGAATTGCGCGTACGTTGATTAGCCTGCTTGCGCTGCTGAACAATAACAAAGATTAATACTACTAGCCTACACTGTACTACAGGAACTGTTCTTCCACATATTTTAAAGGAAACATGTCAAGCACTAGCAAGGTAAGAGCGTAAATTGTTTACGGGAGCTAAAAGCTTACTATAGACTTAAGTTTTATTTTTGTTTATTTTGTACGTAAACCAATAAATTGAAAGAAAAATAGGGCCTCGCCATAATGTAAGCTGACGTTGGGGAGTATGACTACTACTGGAAACTTGCCTAATGAAATGTCTTGTTTGCATTCACTAATAAAACAACGTGTATATTATCATTGTAGAACCCATGAATTATGTTTTAAGGATGTGTTGTTTTTGTTTGTTTTTTAGAGGAAAATACAAACAATTACAATTTGGCAACTTTCTAACAACGCCAACGGCGCCACTTTAACAATAACAACAGCTTCTGCTGGCTCGGTCGGTTCTTTTTAATGTTAAAGCACAGTCGAAATGGTCATGTTTTGTTGTAAATTGGTGTATTGAGCACTAAACTACAAAACTTAGTAAAAGGTTACCAACTCTTGTATTGTTCTTACCCGTCACCAGAGGCAATTACTCTAAAAAAGACAAAAGCAAGAAATTGGAAAACGATAATTATTTACGAGTATTTGCATATTCGGTCGCCACATCGCACGGAAAATCGTTAGGAAGGATTTTAAACAAATACGGGGTAAAAGCAACAACGTATAGCAAGAAGTGTGGACATGTTCAACGGTATTCGGCAGGTGAGTTCGAGAAAGTGCGGGATACACGTGGGACACGGGAGTGGGTTGCAGGGGGCTGGTCAAGTGGGAACAAAAAGCCTTTGCTGGCTGAGGGACTGTTGTAATCTATTCTAAGGATATTCCAAATCGGATTTCCAGAAATGATGAAGCTGATAAAAACAGACGTTCCTTTCACTATCGTTTCCAAACATTTTGCACCACGTGCAGGAGCGGTATACGTCCCTTGGGCCAACCAACAGCAGCAAGTTTTTTGCGTCTATAATCTCCCCTACGACTGTTTTATTGACTATTCGCAAGAGCCGAAGTACATCGGCGATGTCTCTTCTCCAACTGGAATTAGAACAGCAAGCAGTGGACCAGATGCACCGCAGTGAGAGCCTACCGGCAGGAATTGCAGCGCACGGGGCAAACCAAATGACTAAAGACGCAACGGGAAGGAGTGAAGATGGGATATTGGCTGTCGAGATGAACAGAAACCCAACGAAAAATTATTGCGAAATATCAGAGCTATGCAGTAAAGATCGGAGTTTGGTAAAATTGCATCATTAAACAAAACTTGTAGGGGCTGGGGCCTAAGGACAGAGAGTATTGGCTGACCACACCGAAATTAAAAGTGCCCTAATTTGTCTAGAGTTTCTAAAACACACTTTTTAGTCACCATGTTTTAATAGATCAAAACCTACACTAAACATTTTTTTTTTTTTGCTTTGAATTCTAAGATACCATCGCTGGTTTAGAGTAGTCGAAGTAAAAGTCTTGAATACATTTGAATATCCAAACATTTTCCAACAATACAATGGCATAAATCCGGCAGAAAACTACGCGGTGCTGATTGGTCCATAGTTTCTTTAATATAAAACGTATGAGGGCGCTATACACCGGTACCGTCAATTTTGCTTTATAACTTTAACAGGTTGAAGGCCAGTCTAAATCATGAAGAAACACTTACTTATTTATTGGTGGAATGTATTTTCGTTTGTTACTAATTTCAGGAAGAAGAACGAAAAGAGTTAAAAGTGACAGTTACGACTTTAGAGAAAACAGTAAATTACATGAAGGTATCGTATGACACTGAAGCTTGGGGCAGACCATTGTCACCAAGTTGGTGGATTTTCTTTTTTCTGATAAAATGTTTTAAATGTTTGCACAAGTTATTATTTTGTCTTTTGTCAATTTCATGCAACCTTTCCCACAAAACTGAAAGGTTCATGTTTCTCACATGAAATACATTTTAACTAGATAAGAGTAAACTTCAAAACAGTTTGATGTTTGAAAAGTACCAGTGGGTTATTAGCCATCAAATTTTAACAAAGACATTGATTATTTTGTCATCATTATTTTATTTTACCTATGATACTTGAAAGTATACAGGATTGGTAGAGCTGACGAAGTTGTCGCACACAGTGTTCGTATTTTTTGCTATCAACCATAGGCCCCATGAAATAGCAAAACTTTGAAAATTTGGATTGATTCACAATCAGTAAGCTTTCAGACTAAAATTAAACAGTACATATACAGTATTACAGTAACTACACCAGGCCTGGAACTTCAACAATGAAAGGGCAAGGCCATTTTCGTTTTTCAAAAGACACTTCCATTGAAAAATCTTAAAGTCTGTGGGAAACTTTTGAAGGGGCATAAAGGCCAAGACCAAAGAGAAGCAGAGGCCATGACCTCCCTGGCTGGCCTCTGTGTAATTCCAGGCCTGCTAAACCCATGTCCCTATGTGAAGAATACTTGCTAAGTTACACCTGTTTTTACTTATAGACTCACATTGACACCTTGGAAGGACAATTGAAGGATGAAGCACACAACAGCCATCTACTGAAAGAAGAGTAAGCTATACCCGCATGTTTTCCTCATTGTTGTGTTTCAATGTCATCTTTGTAACAGCTCTTACTCATTGTTTGAAATTCCAACACTAGCAAAGCTTAGGTTTTACTTTTTAGCCTTTTGTACCTGCTTCTTTTTACTTAAAAGTCCTTCCCAGGCCAATTTTAACAAAATTGAGTTCACTTTCATTTTCAACTGTGAGCTTTTTTAAACACTTAGTTGATAATTCTGAAATTAAGCCGTTTGCCGGTGTGACTACTTCACCACCTCCTTTTAAACGAGAGAAATCCATTTCCCAATCCCTGAATCCAGCTTCATAAAAACCGAGCCATACAAAATATTCATTAACATTTTATGTCCAATATTTCTTTATTAAATCAACATCTGTTGAGAATAATCGAATTTCATCTGAACTGGTCACCCCTTGCGCAAAACTCCTCGAAGACATTACAATGATGACAGAGAATCTAGACAATGTGGTGACAAACTGTAAATAATCTCCTTTGAGTTCGCTGACTATTTTCAGTCTGGATTTGACAATCAGCTAAGATTGATCTTCAGAGGAGGTAACCAATGACTCAATTGTAATTGCTGAAATTGCCATGCATAATGTGATGTCACAATACAAATCACTAAGGTGACAGTAAGAACTCGACTCAAAATTAGTTTTATTTAAAATGAAATTAGGCTGAGACGTTGGCGTTACTGTACATGTTATATTTTTAGGGGGGGAGATAAAGGGACAAAGAAAATAATGATTGTTTTATTGTTGTATTATTTATTTGATTTGATTATTCTAATAATAATTGTAATTATTATTTTTTATTTCTTATTCTTTAATTATTTATTTATCTATTGAATTTTTTTGGCGGGGGTTTGGTTTTGGTATGACAAACCATTAATTTTCAAAAGCCTCATTTAAATTTTTATTTATTTATTTCTTTTGGGGGGGAGGGGAGCAAGGGTTGTGAGTAGGCTCCTGCCCCCATCCCTCGCTGGTTTCGCCCCTTGGCCGAGCTATGCTCTCTATAAAGATGATTTTTTTCAATAAGACTGGGATTAGAAGCTTTACAATCTCAAGAAATCAGCAGCTTGGCGACATCTCCTTAGCCAGAGAAAGAGAGATTGACTTCTGCTCTCCAGACTCAACGATTTCTAACGTTATATCTCTGATCAGATTAGAGGCCTCCAGAAAGCTGTGCTGTAAGCTCCATGAAACGTGTTCCCGCGGTGACGTGGCCAGATCCGAGCTTAATGTATCTCAATCAGTGCAGGAGTCACTCCCAGTCAAACATCAGTCTGTGCAAACTGTGCTGACCGCCGATAATGAAAATGGATGCGCAAGGCAGCCTTTATGCAGAGAGCAAATCAAGCAAGTCCGAGGTAACGAAA
>CM021526.1:11963621-11976470 GCA_010994315.2 Pisaster ochraceus | reverse complement strand
GAGCTGCTTAAGCACAAAAAGTAGCTAAGCACAACAAAATTATGCATACCAGAGTAAGGTTACCAGCCAAAATAGCATGTCACATGTACAGTCTGTAACTGGTATCCTGCTTACTTTTGCTAAGCAGAAAAGATTTAAACACTCTTTTCTGCATATGTGTCGCTATGAAATTGGGCCCAGATGTTTTGATTAATTATATGACAATTTTTCACAATGTTGTTCCATCTCTAACAAAACCCCCAGATACGATTAACTTTATATTTGTATTGTGCTGAAGTGCTCTTTGCTTTTGAGGGGGAAAAAGAGCAGAAAGTACTTTTAACAATTCAATATTCAGTTCTATTTCATTTCATAAAAAAAGCCTACACTGCGTTTGTGTGTCATGGAGACACAGGAGACGGGACAAATTGGGTCCTCTCATTGAACGGAAATGCCATAAAATTTCCACACCTTTGCTTTCCCAGATAATCTAACAAGAACCACCGGAGAAAATTTGAGTGGTCCTTTCAATTTAAATTGCTAACCAGATATGATTGCCATTTGTGTTTTTTTGCCAAAACAAATTCCCGCATATTCAACTTGACAGGAAGAAATGCAATTTGGCTTGAAGCAATGTCTCGTATGTCAGGAAGAAATGGCTCTAGTTTGCATGGCCTCGCACATAATGGAGAATATGTTAACACAATTATTTTGAGAGAGCACAGAGCGAGCCAGCGAGCAGGATGGTCCTTTGGAGGGGGAGGGGAAGCCAGAGAGAGAGAGGAACGATGTAGGAAAGGCTGTAGAGAGAGTACAGTCACCCAGCAATGACATAGTGTCATCCTGTACAATGTGGGAAACACAACCAATGAGAAAACCAGAGTTACTTAGGAGAATTTGAAACACAGCTTATTAAAGATAAGGGATACCTTGGAACTTGTATGTCATCAATAACCATATGGTTGAGTTGTCCTGTCAAAGTTACTTAGTGTGAAGCTGATGAAGGAATCAATCCTACCAACTGCTAATTTCATCTGTCAATTCTTTTAAAGAAAAGCTAAATTAGTAAGAGTCTGCATTCTGGAACAATGATTCTTTCCCGGTATTCAAGATGTGATTTAAATTTGCACTTGTACAGCATTGATGACACAATCTCAAATAGGTGAAACAATGACATTTTGAACATTATTTTGTGATTTTTTACCCATACACCGATATGTGTAAAACACTGTATACTCGTCTTTTCCCCCAAGTCCCGTGAAGGAAAAAAAAACAAAAAAAAAACAGGCATACTTTAAAATCTACTTAAATGACATTTTGGTCTTGTTTGGAGGGATCATTGGCTTCAAAAGAGTACATTGTCAGTATTCACAGCTGAAATAAAGGGCAAGGTTTGGGAAAAAAAAAGTAAAAACACAGGTGACATTTTCATCAGTGTTTGATTGCTCATTCATCTTGCCAGAGTCAGACAAGATAAGCAAGATCAGAACTTGTTTGGGTGTCATGATAGAAGAAGTCTATCAGCAATAGACCTTATTTTGCACATGACATCATTTGAGTAGGGCGCCCTCGCCTAGAGGTCAAAAGGAGGTTCATCGGCCAATCCTAGGCACTGCACGCGTATTCACTGTTTCATCATCACTTTACCTCTAAGATGGCAGCTGGATGACGTCAATGCATGCAGTCTTTACACATAATTTCTACAGGAAATAAAAGCACTTTCATAATTGGTAACCAAACAATAAGTTGGTGAAATAATTCACGTTAGTCTCATAATGTTAATCTTGATGCCATGAGAGACAACATCCTCTTTGGATGCAGCAATACCAGATCCATGCTGTAAAAAGGCAGGGGAAGTAATTATGGGGATTTCCTCTGAACTATTTCTTGGGTTGAAAGTTCACTTTTGTAAAGGGTTGAAAGTTCATCTTTGTGGGTGTAGTCAGTGAAGAAGAATTCAAGGAACTTTATTAGAAGGTGTTCGTTCTCATCTAAGCTGTAGCTTGTTTACTAATTATTGTGGGCCAATAATGATCAGGTCCAAAAAAGTACACAGAAAATTATGCTTATAAGAATATGGTTATGCTCGTATGTATGTTTTCAGCCAAAGTAAATGTCTGCTTTAGCAGGACCCAGATAGGTTTGGAAAATCTAACATAATGTATATTTCGAGAAATCGTTTCACTTATTTAGTAACCCATTTATGCATAGCAGTTAGTACAGTACAAACGAATGACTACATTGTTAGCTTTGGATACTAGACTTGAGTTTTTAAAAAGGAGCAATAAAAGAATCTCAATGCCAAAGTACCAGAGATTTTGAAAGGCAATGTACTGACAACTTGGAGACAACCACAATCACTGCATGCAAAAGGAACACTGCAGAAGTTTAGGATCCCTTATTCTGACAAAGTCTCAAAACCGGCAAGAAAGTTAAAGTGTTTCTTTACGGAGATTGCCTGGAACCAGAGCTCGATTTCATAAAGTTGCTTTAGCACAAACAGTAGCAAAGTGCAACAAAATTGTGCTTGAACAGAATATGGTTGCCAGCCAAAATACCATTTCATGTGTATCATCTGTGACTGGTATCCTGCTCATTTTTGCTTAGCAGGAAACTGTTAAGCAACATTTGTTGCTTAAGCAGCTTTATGAAATTGGGCTCAGGTTACCCGGAAATTGACTCATGTGACATGGCCTGTCCTGTCGTAAACACGACGAACTCTTCAGAGAATTGATTAAAATAAAATTTTCATGTCCAAAAATACACAGACAAAGGATCTTGCAACTGTGTTATTCAGTCTTCGCTTCCTGTATGGTCTTTATTACGTCAATCTTTAGCTGAAATGGCCATGGAAACCAACACAATATGGTTGTTTTTGCGTCATGACCCAATTTGATTTAAATGAAAGCATGCTAACTCTTTGGAATCGATGGTGACTGATTTGTGTTCACAGTGAACAGAGATTCATGTCAGAGATCTCCGCAAAATACCACAATGGATTGTACTTGATCAAAGGATCGTTATCTAGTGTTTGTTTTGATATCTACTTTTGGAATCCTGTTTGTTGATGAAGCTCAATAACTCAATGTCCAGGATATGGATGATCCAGGAGAGACCAGCAGGCAAGGCAAATTTGTTTCTGTCCCTCTACCACAGCAAGAGAGGGTTTCCTGAGCCCAATTTCATAGCTGTACTAACTGCAAAAATCTGCCTGTACCGCCCATAGAATCATGCGCAGTCTGTAAACGCAGAATTCTGGGGCAAGCAGATCCATGAATCTGGGCCCCTGGTGGTGATGTGCTCTCCGTATTTTAGCATGAAAAGTTTTGATAAATATAAAAATACAGACACCTGTGTATGGCAGGATCCAACTGGATTTTGTGGAAAGGAATTACTCCCTCACACCCAATAAATTGGCCACACCTGTGCCAGCATCAATGTTGAATACAATGCCGTAGACTGTTGCAACGTAGATCAAGCCATTGATTTTTGGGGGTTCTCTGATTGTCAGTATGATCACAACACTCGTGATCAATACATTATGGGGGCCAGCCTATATTTTATTGACTGCATCCATTTGATCATATGGGGGGGGGGGGAAGTAAAAACAAAGAGATCAAGGATTTCTGTTATCTGGGTTATATACAGTCTGTTTTGTGACCTCATCACACGTCTATAAAGTGTTGGGAGCAGGTTTGATTGTTTAAACAAAATCAATTTCAAAAACTTTTCAAGGGGGTGGTGATACGATAGGACATCAAAGTTTGAAACACCAAAAAAGTAATATCGATTGACGCCTGTTATTGATTAAATACACTTTTTTTATTTCTGAAATCCAGAAATGGACATCTTTTTAAAAATATCGTGTCTGATAGATGGCATGGCGTACCATTTGCTGATGCCATTGCCAATAACAATTCAATAGTTTGAATTAACCTTCGCTAAAATGATAAAGAAACTTCAATTTCTTCCAACTGTTAATTCCCAAATCAAAGCTGCAATATACTGTAAACATTGTCAATGCAAATTAGGCATCAATTCAAACCCTTGAGTATGCTTGCTTATACTTAGCTCACAATGTACACAAAGGTATTCTCTTTCTGAAACCAAAAATTGTTGGTTAAAAATGACTGCAATTGTTAATTTCAACAACTTTTAGTGTCTTTCAAAAATCTGTAAAGCTATATAAACCTTTGCGAGTTTCAAAACGCTAAATTAATGCAATGCAGTTTTAAGTTATCAAAGTATTCCTCACAACCTAAATACTTTTAATTTAATAATAGGTACTTACAACTGTAATGTACACACCAGGGTAAATGGTCAGTTTATCTACATGTACTTCCTTCAAAACTAGGTTCATAACTTGTATAAAAAAATACCTTCCCATTGTATGTTTAGGAACCAATGTCATGAAGCTGCTTAGGCACACAATTTGCTAAGCACAGAAAGATCTTGCTTAGGAAAAATAGGCTACCCATCAAAAAAATCAAATCTAAGCACAAAACAATGTTGCTTATCAGAATAAGTTTACCCGCCAAACTGCCATGTTACATGTAACATTTGTGACTGGTATCCTGCTCATTTATTTGCTTAAGCAGCTCTATGAAATAAGGTCCAGGTCTTGAAAGCAAGCAATATAACATCATGGCCACTGGCAGAGTACTTTACCCCATGGTGGAATATAACCTGAAATTTCACTTAGAAGAAATCTCATAAAAAGACAAAATTAGCTTCAATTATTATTTTATGATGCTTATAATGCAGCAACCATGGTAGCAATACAAAGATCTAAATAATGTCTAAATTGACTGTACATTTGTTCAAACGGAACTGTCATACTTCCATATTTAAAAAATAATAATAATAATAAATAAAATGAAAACATCCACAGTGAATTTGTTTTCTTGCTTGAAAAATAGGAAGAAAACAAATCCGCAGTTTCAAAAATGCAACCAAAATATTTACCATATCCGAATCCGACTTTGTCCGATGCAAAACTTGTTTCAGAACCAACACAAGTCCATAAAGTTTGATTGTACCATTAAGGGTTTGCAGCTCTAGACATGTCTGACTTTATATGCAGTGAAAAATTAAATCTAAAAAAACACAAAACAAAACATAAGCAGCTTTTAACTTGCATCATTGACCATAAGTATCCCATTGAAGGCAGCAATTCAAATGGGATTAGCTCATAAGATGATTAGCAAGAGCTTATCACCTTTAAGCTGCTGGCAATTTCTTTAAATCTATTTTAAAGGGGATCCATACTGCTCACAAGTAACCAAAACTGAGCTTATCCAGTCCCTAGGTTCCAAGGCATTCTTAAAACCAAGCTTAGACACTTCAATCCTGAAAGTTGTCTCAACTGCTCCTTTAACCCTTTCCCACATAAACACACACTTTCTGGCTTCAAAATTCCCAATCTTAGCGTATAATGAAAACGCACAGAAACCAAATCAAGTGACGTGCATAAATTTCCTCTTAAAAAGCAAGAACAACAACTTGACTCTTACTTTCCCCATTTTAGAATGAAAATGTTCTCATTATTGGAAAGTACTTCCTTTTCTTCCTTGCACTCGATTATTCACGGAGCAATTTTCATGATGCACAAAGTGATGTTTATGTGCAGTTCTCGATTTCATTTTCACAAGACATGTAACCATTGCTGAAATGATCAATGTAAAAGAGATAGATTCTGGTACATGACCAGATCTGAATGAATGTGATCTATTCCACTGAAACCAGTTAATGGTTGCAAACTATTGGAAATGATAGTAGTAGTGGATGACAAGGCTGCTTGCTTGGCTAATATCAAGTTCGGTCATGCTTGACTCTTTGTCCAAGATAACAATCCCAGTGACTTCATGCTCAAGTTCTGCACCACCAGCTTTTAGATATATCTTTGTTGCAACACTGTTGTGCATAAGAGAGAAATGACACAATTCTAAGACGGTGGTTTTGAACGAGTATTGTCTGACGAATATCCTGGTTTCGGTTTGAAGTGTCAGGTTTTCAATAAGCTGAATTCATGTAGTAAAGTCATGCTTTCTGCCCATTTGATAATCTTTTTCTTCTCAACATGAACTGTAACTATTTGTACATGAAGTCAATTCTATAGAAAACTACACCCAGTGTATGAACTGACAAACACTCCTCCAAATGGTTTATAAATGACATAGTTTTGTGTCCTGGAGCCGGTGCTTTTCATACCGTACGCAGAAATGCTTCCTGTTTGGTAATCGCTCATGGGTTATATCAAGAAACCAAGACAATTGTGTTCAATTCCAAACTCAATATTTTCTCTCGTTAAGAAGTGTCTCAGTACTGCAAAATTTCTCTTCCACCCAGATCATCCGTGACAAATCCCTTTCTTTGGTTCCAACTAACACAAAGGTTTTCTAAGATCACAGAAAAACCCACAGAATTCAAGACCTTGAAAGGGAAACACTAGTTGACTGAGAAGTAAACAGAGTGTACAAAATTACTCACTGAAACTGTAGATTCATGAGTCAAGCCAAATTTACAATAACTTGATCTCATACTTGTTGTTTTGGTTGTTTTGTAATAATAAATCTTGGGGGTTTAAGGTACGGCCATTTTGTTTATTGTACATCGCTTCGATGATCAAACTTTGCAGCGTAAGCTATCTCACCCACTGCCAAAACAAGCAAAGTAAGTTGTTTGGGATTTGTACAAAAAGAAGCACTTTTCTAAATTGGAAACCTTTACATTGCATACACATGTATTTTCTTGAATTATCCAGGCCACTAGAAGTGCTATACCATTTATCTTAACAAGCATGACGGTAAATTTTTTATGAAGCTCAACTTGTATCCTCACAGAAAGAAAGCTGTACTTTGTGTGCAAGCCAAGCATGTCGATAATGCCACGTATCGTTATCATTCCACCACAAACAGTCTTGGCCGAGAACCCTTAGGAAGATCAATCACACGGCAAACAATGCATTCATTTTTCATGTCATTTTTTTTTTGCAAGGGCAAGGTGACTTTGAGGGGGAAACTGTCACAATAATGAGAACACTGAGGCCAGATTAAGCCTTCATTAGCTACCACAGGTGCCTTATTCACATACTTTTCATAAAAATAACTCAATGTCTATGTCTCATACTCGTAATCCTCTCATTCATGGAAAATGTTGGCAACAGCAGCTGTAACCTTATATCTTCTTTAAAAAGAACAAAAACGTAGAAGCAGCCACTTCTTAATACAAATAAATACAAAGCAAAATGGCCGAACAGCTGCAACATGTAGAAATGGTCGTAAAACACATTCTTGTGTTTGCTTGACCACTGAACAACCTCCAATCTGTTCAATAACATCTATAAAATAATCACTATAGACAGGGCAATACTGCCCCCCACCCCCACCCCCAATCAGGGCATTTCCTTCAACCTTTTCAAACACGGCTTATGGAAATTTTCACTTTTACAATGTTCATATTTATCATGTTATTCTTTTACACAGCAAAACACCCAAACTGGAATAATACAAAGTAAGATTGCTTTTTTAAAAAAATGCACAATTTACAATAATCTTGGTCCGTACAAACAAAACAGAAGCGCCCCATCCCTTGTAGACCCCACTTTCTCTAAAGAACAAAATATATCCAAAACAATTCACCTAATTTACAACTTAGATATTAAAGCAGGCCTACAACAAAAATCCCATAAAAATGTTTGGAAAAAAAAGTGAAAATCGAATCACAAGGGTTAATACTATTCCAAAGCTTTCTTTACATAAACATACAGAGCAAACTTAAATTTGTATAAATAAAATCAAAAGCACACAACTACACACACAATACAAAAAAATTGTTGCAAAATTTTAAAATATATTAACAGCACTATTATAAGTTTCAATAGTGGTTTTCGTTGTTATCTATTTTACTTTTTTTTAATGTAAGGTTTCTTTTTATATTAATACCTTTCATTCTGAACATTAATATCTAAAAACTATAGCAGTAGACTTTTTTGTTCATTCTAGGAAAATGACTAAAAACTTTTTTTTTCTAGTTTCAAAAGTGGCACTTTCTTTCAAGCGAATGCCGTGCTTGTCCAAAAATCACCAAGCTTCTCCAATAAAAAAAACCACCCCAAAACACACCCAAAGTTGGAATCAAATTGTCAATAGAATTACAACATGGTACAAAAATGTTCGCAATGTAACCACAAGTAAGTTCACAAAAAGGCTCTTACTTCATGGCATTCGCTGATCAAACAACTGAGACTTGGCAGTGATTGAGGAAAAAACCCAGATTTTTCTTCAAAATACACATTGATTGAACAAAGTTACAAGTAAAAAAAAACCACCTGTACATTTCTACAAGGTACGTACACAATGTCTATGACCCTTTACAGATCAGGGCCCAACTTCACAGAGCATTATGCCTACATTTTGTGCTTAGCACATTTTGTGCTTTCGCAAAAATCAGCAGGATACCAGTCACAAATGGTGCATGTGACATGGTATTTTGGCTGGTAATCATATTCTAGTGAGCATAATTTTGTTGTGCTTAGCTACTTTTTGTGCTTAAGCAGCTCAGCAATGAGTTGCTTAAGCACAACCAGTAGCTTAGCACAATATATTTATGCTTACCAAAATACGGTTACCAGCCAAAGTACAATGCCACGTGTACAATTTCTGACTGGTATTTTTGCTTGGCAGAAAAATGTTAAGCACCATTGGCTGCTTATGCGGCGCTGTGAAATTGCACAGCAATGCTACCGTTTTTGTTGATAATTCCCAGCATGTACACAATGTCCACAACTCTTTACAGATCTGTACAGCAATGCTACCCTTTTTGTTTATATTTCCCCTCACGTCCATTGGTAACACTTGATTGTTTCCCTTCAGACCTGATGTGTGGTCACTACATTTTGAATGGAAGGAGAGATGGTTGCACTATGACAAAAGTCCTCTAATTTAAAGAGAGGTGACCTGATTTACCCTGCAGGTCAATCAATGATAAAAATGCATGAATTCAAGGTGGGCCAAGTGGTTAGCGCCAGGCTGTCTTTTGTGAAACATCTCGAATTACGTTTTGTGGGTGCTGATACACGGCCTTGTCATTGACCACCGCGTACCACAATTGGATACAAATATGTACACACGGAAAGAAGAGATTTCTCATGCAGTTGTCGTTTTTGGTTGGATTTCCATCAGTTGATCAATGCCGTAAACACAATATATTACAGCCCAAGCTACATCCCTGGCACCCTTTGATTTACTGGCTCATAAAGGTCTCATGCCTTGGCACACCAATGCAAACTACACCCAGTGAGTTTAGCTTGCATATATTTGCCAAGCCTGATTAAATTTCCAGGGTTCTATTTCACCGTTCATGAGAGGCCAATAGCCCAGCGATGAATAATCGCAGCTCGGCCACGGAGCAATGTCATTCTGCTTTGGCTGTTATTAGTTGACAATTCTGTCACTGTACAGTCCTTCAGAAATCCATTCTTGGAACTTGCGACTGAACCTTCTTTTGCTTTTCAAGGAGATCACTCTCATTTGTGGCCCTGCGTGTACTACACACATGCATGAACTGTACCTACTCATAGTGATGTGTACAAATAAATGTACTTAATTGTCATTTAGACAAATCACAAATTTGTTTATAATGTATTTTATGAACTGCTGTCCAAGATCCAAAATAAGATGTGGAACAGGCTCCATGCTGTAATAATGCTCTGGGCTAGGCAGAATGCTTCACAAATTTCTGCAGGACAAAAATTAACAGGAAACCAGTCAAAAATGGTACATGAAAAGGCATTTTTGTGCTGGTAACTTGATCCTGAACAAAATTGTCTTTTGCTCAGCTACTTTTTGAGTTTAAGCAACTCTATGAAATTGGGCCCTGGATTAATACATCCAACCCTTAGTGTATTAATGAAGTATTCGATTGTGAACTCAATATATTGAAATGTTTGGCTCTATTGAAGGGTCGCTCATTGTGGGTTTGCACTGGCACTTGTATGTAGCAACCACATTTCAAACATGAATTCAAGATGCATCACAAACCGCTCCTAGCCCTAGCAAACCCTGCCATGCGAATATTACCACCAAACTCTCTCTACCAAGGTCAATGTGCACGCCCTGCATTCACATTAAAATGTCCTGCAATGGTTCCTGCAGATCCAAACCCTTTGTAGGTCAAAGACGTGGGCTGTTGCTGTTTATTGTTCCTGGCAAATGTTGTATTACTTGTGGTTCGATTGTGTACAAACCCAATCAGTTGGAATAAATGCCCTGCCCTTCCATAACTTTGTCCAACACTTTTGTGACTGAAAAACCTCTCCACTGTCAACCTCAAACTGCCACTACCCAGTTGTTGTCTTCAATACCTGAGTTCTCTGATTGAAAGAGTACATTAACGCTAAGAAGTAACTAATTGTATAGTCACATTTTTACACAATGTGTTACTCACTTTAAAAAAAGAAGGACAAAAAAGAACAACTGTTACGACGACGTTGAGAATAGTTCTACTCAAAAAACGAGACAAGTCAGCACTTTGTTTGAAGACAAATATTACACCAAAGAGGTAGTTATTTCATTTCTTTTTACCTGAAAATTATCTTAATGCTTAAAAATTAGGAACGCAGTCCAGAAACAGTGGCGCTGCATATTTCATTCAAAATGATCCAAAAAATCACAAAATACAGGACGTTAAGAATCCCCAACAATCATTCAATACTAAAAAGCAAGGACCTGAACAAACTTTCCAGTTCATTTGTGATTACAAGAAGAAAGAAATCAACTTTTTAAATATATATTCTATGAATACAAACTGAACATGTGAAAGATAGTGAAAAGAGTCCTTACAAAGACCTCACCAAATTGCAGATTGTCCAAAACTCTCCTGTTGACTTATCATTCAAACATTGTAGGATACAGGCACTTTTGTCAGCCGGTAGTATGATTCGATGCAGTGAATGCATCTGGACTGCGCGTAGGCGACTCTGTGCACAGGTACTCTACCCTGCAAAAACTGGGCAGTCGTGTGGTTTTGAATGATCAGTCAACTTCATTTAATTAAATGGCATTTAACAGGCGGAGGGTTCTAAGAGCTAAAGGTCCAGACTGAAGAATTAGCTGGGCTTACTCATCCTCTTTCCCTTACACAGCTCCATTGAATATCCCATACAAATAGCCATGATCCTGTCCAAGCCGACCGCTTGTAGCATTTGAAGATGGACTCAATAAGCAGCCAGGGATGATGGGTCTTCTACTGGGGTCATGGGGTTGACTGTACTCAGAGACCTGAAGGAGAATACAGCTGGGTCACACAGAAGCCGTGGAGGTATTCTGTTGTTGTTCAGGTTGATTCCCTGCAAGAAATTACACAAAAAGTGTACAAAGTTAACAACCTCCTTCGAGAAAAATTTACTAAAGCAAGATTTGAACCTGGGACCTCCGGATTAACATGCCGGCACTCTACCAACTGAGTTATCTAGCCATTATGTTGGCAGTCTCCCTATTTTGTCGATACCTTTGTGCTCGTCAGAAGCCATACAACCTGTAGCTGCCGTGTAGCCAGGGATTACACCCAAGTTTACGATACCAACCTGGGAAGCGGCAGCAGAGGGATCACCTTAAAGGGGATCTGACTTTTCATTTTCGTTAACAATATTATCATACGCTGCACAGCGCCACAAGATTCCCCAGATAAACTGCAGTATGGGGGCTTTAAAGAAAGTGCACTTCACCACAAGGTCTCTACATAATAAAGCTCATTCTGTGCACGTACACACACCTCACACGACCAATGCAGTTATTAACATAGAATGTAATAATTCATTGAGATCATTATCAATGTGCTGTTATTACTTTCGTGACTGATTATACAGCAGGGATGAATGCTTCTAATTATCTCCCAGCGTGAGCCTGGTAAACAAGATGCTTGTGGCTTACCCAGGCTGGAAGTGCAACATCCTTCAACTTGGCTTGTGAACGTCCCGGCCAACTTGGATATTAATCCGCTGAGACACAGGAATCATGGAGCCAATTACGGCTACAGTCACCAGGGAATGTACACGTGTGGCCAACACTTTCCCAGGGCCTTCTCTCCCGTTGAACATTCCCAACACAATGCACTGCTAACATGGGAAAAGGGCGAGCCTCCTTAACTCCCTGTTTGACCAATGACAAGTGACATCAGACAAGCCAAGGTCAAACTGTGCCAGGCAAACTTGAAGGAAACCATGAAATACGAAAATATAGACTTTGTAGGCCACACTTCCATGATGTACACAGTGCATTAACGGAAACACGGTTGAAACATAAACCTGTTGAAATGTGCCGATTGTACTTTGCTAGAAGACTACCATGCCCACCTGAACCAGGGATATAAAATGCATCATAGAGTAGGGTTTACACTTTTATCGACCAGATCACTAATCCACAGTCACAAACCAGTAATTGTTATGACAATTTGTATTTGAAATGATAGTATAAGATATTTTAACTATAAATTATGTTTGATCAAATGAACATGGAGTTGTCCATTACATCCCTATTAAAAACGATCATCCTCAAGGTACTCAGTTCACAAAATTCTCCGCGCCTGAGAAAGAAGTCCCCATTATGCACCCTGTGTAAGTAATGATAAGAAATTCTACTTGATGGGTGCTGATGACCGTAATTTCAACATCCTGAACTCAACGTGCACTGCACTACTCTGGTGCACAAAGCATGGGCCATCCACAAACAAGGGCGGTGCCACAGAATTTGAGCTCATTCAAATTTCCTTTTCAGAGATTCCAAAGATTAAGGTGTCTATGAAAACAAATGGGAAGGTTCCAAAATGAACAAAACAGATTTTTCTAGGCCAGCCATTTCGACTGACGTGGAC
>CM021526.1:11919211-11952804 GCA_010994315.2 Pisaster ochraceus | reverse complement strand
TTTCTTTTTTTCTACATATAAACCATCTATTACTTTAACTATTACATGCAACATCAAAATGAGCATACATCTTTGTTGTCACAATGCATCTGATTTTAGGACTGATTAGTCTATAATGTATTTTTCTCTTTTAATGACTATTTAGGCCTACACAAGTTTTTATTTATTATGATGCTTGGAATTTTATCTTGACCACAAGAGGATGCAAATTTGGAACGTTTTATATGATCTAAGTTTCCGCTTGTGACCATGAAGCGAGTTGGTAACAAATTCTGCTTCCTTGATCCCATGGGTCGTCGGTAAGCTTTTTCTTTGACCTTTTTTATCAGCATCTCAAACTTTGGATGCGGAGATGGATGTTCACATGTACGGAAATGGTCAAATTCTGCTCAATCCCCAAAGTGACTTGAAGGAACAGTCATACATTGGCAAGTACTCAAAAAAGAGAAATTACCATAAAAACTTACTTGGTGAGAAGCACTGCAGCTGTTGGTAGTGTTTTGAGAAAGGATTTCCTTTGAAGTAACATGATTTAGATAAATTCGCTCAAAAACATTTGAAAGGATTCATGCATGAATCGTTTCTCAGATTTCTGAAGGCTGGTGTCCATTCTTGTGGAGTTACCGTGGCAGTTTTTTTGCAAGTAGACACTGTATTCGGCTGAAACTTTCACGTGTGACTTTTATTGTATCTTTCTTTATACGTTGTCTATAAATTAGCATTACGTTGAAAAAAACCAAACCCCAATTTATGAGCCTATGACCCTATGTGAGGTAGACCCTGTTGTGTACGAACATGTACACTGTACCTGCACACACAGTACTCAATCTAGACAAAGACACACTGCTGATAGTGATAACAAATCAAAAATTTGAGTCCTGAAACAATCCCTAAAAATGTTTTCAAGTGATTGACCAATTTCCATGATAAGGAAATAAGTGATGGATGCAGAGACCACAATACTTGAGAATGAGTCCCATGGGAGTAATGTTCCAAGAGTTAATAATATCCATATTGTTGGGTATGTGCACTAAGTCTATAGGGAGTTCAGGTATAGTAAACTCACATAGTATCCCAATTAAGATGCTATTACCCTGATTTGAGCTGCTACTCCCAATGGAGGTATTAACAGTCCTCATTTGGGGGCATCCTTGGGTGAAAAACACACTGTTGTAGTCTGTGAAAACATTCATGATGGACGTGCCCTTGATTTCTTATTACTTCTAAACTTCTATACACAGTTCATATGCATAGGTTCTAGCCACTGCATACACCACACAATGAAGTTCAATTGTATTTTGTAAACATGTAGGCAGGCTTTCACTTGCATATTTAAGCCACGGTGTTTTATCGACTGAGATTTTGATATTAAAAGATACAGCACACTATCAATCAACTGTGCATGTATGAACAAGTCCTATACAAGTTGATGCCCATAACTACGAAGCGTAACCTTGTTTACAACCAAAACAGGAATTTATGCGTAACATGCGCCTGTAAGAATAATCACCGAGACTTCTACACGTTGTAACTCGTCCCCATGTTCCACTGCAAACGTCCCGGATGGACATTTTTATTAATAGATGTACAGTTACATGAAATTCCCTGAGTCTTCTGTTTCCTGTTTTCCCAAGGAAAACCTCACCATTAGTGGCCACCTGGTCATCAGGATTATCTCTCGACTCTATTTATGGGGGGAATAAATGGACTACATGTAAAGTCATAAGTTTAAAAGTGTGTGTGTGTGTGTGTGCGTGTCAAGATTCATGACTGTTTTTAGATAGTGACAGATTCTCTACAGGAATACATAATATCCAGTGGGCGTTTAGTACCCAGCTCAGTCATTTTGTTTAAACGTTCCTTCCGTTTGCCCGATAATACATCTCACTTTGGATGACATTCTCCACCTACATCTAATAAGAGCATGGCCTTTTGTATGAACTTTTTCCACACAGCTTTTGTACTGAAACTCATCTCATTCCCGAAGCAGCTGGCAAACGGGACACACAATACAACACAAGTTGCACAGTAACCAAAAATTAAGAATGAAAGTGAACATTGTACGGAGCGACCCTTGATAAAGAATCCACTTCATATTAATCACAGAACCTGACAAAAGATAATGTGTGCATGCATACAGATCATAGAGGTAATACAATTCATCGAACTACTGTACATGGAATTTTCCTTTCATAAAAATTGAAATATTGGGCAAAGGGATGGACTGGGTCACTACATTAGATGCATTAAAGAGTGCCTGCAAGCTTGAATTCAGTTTCACAATCCACTCATTTTCCAATAGAAAGAGTCCTTATGAAAATGGGGGGAAAATCTCTAGCATCATGCTAAAATGGAGTAAAATGCCACTGTCTTTGATGTACCCTTCAAGTAAAATTTGTTGTCAAAATCCAACATGGTTCGCTGACGCCACATTACAAATATAATGGTCTGTACAGTTTTGTACAGTTCATTTCTGAATTTTGACGATATTCAAACAGCATTGAATTTGAACCTTTGACTGGCACAGAAATTCCTCATTGGAATATACAGAACCATTTACTTTTGATGTCCGATGACGTCGTGTTTCAAGTCTCGCTCTGAGGGAGTATCAAATAAGTTGCCATTTTGACACCATTTCAAGGTGAGGTTAGACACTTGTAATTTTTTTCCACAAGGACCCCATCTAGAAAAAACTGGTGCGTCCCAAAACTCCATTTGACCTTGGAGCCCCCCTTTTTAAAAAGTCTTCCATCAAAGAGTTGAAGCAGAAGATCCACCAGGGGTAATGAGAGACAGCACTAACCAAGAATGCCTCTCCCATGAGCCAAACCACCTCCTTGATCTGCTAGACACTGCATGTTTGTGTTATTTTACCTACATGCATGAACTGTCACGGCTCATCTGACCAGCTATGCCTGATGCATTCTTAGCATCTGTGGGAGTCTATGGCCCCATCTTGTTTGTTTCATTGGATGATAGTGCCCGCCCACATCACAAACACTCTCACTGCATTAGAGGTGTTCAAAGTGTTAGGATTCTTGGAAAAAAATACCATTTAGCTATTTCGTTCTGTGTATGGTACACATCTCAAAGTAAACTGACAACGTTTTGCAAATCGTAGACTCTCACAACAAGCCCTGTGATGTACTCAAGACGACATATACAAACTGTTATTTTGAAGGCATTCCACACTGTATACATAGTATCTGATTTACATGCACAAGTTGCTGGAATAAATACATTTTAAACACTCAATACAAGCTCTTTTCATGATAACTTCAGTTTATTTTAATTGCTTTTGAAAACATCTTATTCAGCCTGCAGTTGCCTTGGAGTAGTTAAGTTTCTTACTGATGAAGGTGCTTTGTAGGCAACTCCCTATTAATTACATTATTATTGCAGTAAATGTCATAATGTCAACACACAATGTCATGCACTTGTATCTTCCATTAGATCTGTCCCTTACAAATGTCAAACTCAAATATAAAAATATAAAAATGTATTTAAAGGATGATTCCAATTGCGATATAGTTTTGTGAGAAATTTGCAGTGAAGGTTATGAAAACACTTGCCACTTTTGCAAACCTAATCAACACCTAATGAATGAAATTTCAACACAAACCAAAGAAGAGGCACAGCGTACAGAAGCAACAATTTAAATGTCACCAATGTTCGTCCCCCTTAGATCCCCAATTGAATCCACCTGCCTCTGTTCACACATTTGTCATGGGCTGTAATTGGTTTCCCTGGGTGTCAACTTCAAATAGGATCTGCATTCACCAGGACAAACACCTCAAATTGGCGAAACACCCGCAGAGTGTGCCGAGGAAGGAATGGTCAGCAGCATCGCCCAGGCCCAAGACAAAGTAATTTCCTGACCAATCCTTCCATCATCACGGTCTCCTCAGTTTATTGAACCGTGTGGAAACTGGATAGCCATGATAGATAGGGAGAAGAGGTTGCCATGAATGATTGCATTTGAAACCCTCCCCCCTATCCGTAAAAAGCAGGGCTGTAATCAAATTGACACTGGTTTGATTGCATTGATGTCATCCTAACTGCTATTTGGATTGGGGGGTTTTATACTCTACATCATCGTGGTGACCATCATTCATGGCTGTTGTCATCAACAGACAACAGAGTGAGTGAGTGAGTGAAGGGTCCCTCTGTGTAATACACAAGCTTTTCCTGTGCTGCTTCAAGTACCCAATAAATGAAAGAAAAAAATCTGACGTTCTCCAACCATAGATTTCTAACCCCCAAAACAGATTGGTTAAGAAAAAACATGAATAGCTCAGATGCTGTATACAACATTTTCACTTTGTTTTTGAGGAAAATAAAGAAACTCTTTAACTGCTTTGAAGTCCCCATGTAGCGCATCGATACGTACGTTTCTACCAAAACAAAACTGTGTGGAATTCAATGCAAGAACACAAGACGTTTAAGAGGGCCACTCATTTTCCAATAGAAAGAGTCTTTATGAAAGAGGGAGAAAAATTACAAGAAATGCAGGGTAAAGTGCTGTCTATGATATCCTTCAAGTGCGATTATTGTCAAAATCCCAAAACGTTCCATGCATCACACTTCTTGCATATTCTTGTACCGGAATTGTTTAGTTCATTCCTGAATTTTTTTTAATGATTTTTAATCAACAGGGCATTAAATTTGACCTTTTGACTAAAACACAAACTCCTGTTTGAAATGTACAGACCCATTTGTAGTTGATATCCAATGACGCCATGTTTCAAATTTGGCTTTGAATGAGGACTTTACCTATTGGAAAAATGAGTGCATCACAACAATGATTTCAACTCTGGAGCCCTTCGTTAATCATCTACTCTTTCAGTGCCAATGTCACACATGTACGATCCATTTTATGTATTCCGAAAGTGCCATTATCGTACATGTCCGATCTTTTTGATGTACTCAAAAAGTGTCATCAATTGTGCACATGTACGACCCATAATGATATCACGAGTGGGCGTTATCACTCAGGAAATACTATTGACTTTGGGATGTACCAAGGCAACACAAATCAGCAAGACACATTTTGTATGGCGAGAAAGACTTTAGAAAAATGTTTATATACAGAATTTTGAAAAACCTAAAAAAGCTGGGCTTTTTTGGTTTAAAACACGCACAAAAATCAGGCACTGAAAGAGATAATACTGGAAATGGTAGCCAGTGCAGAAAACAGTAGACACAGTCTTTCGCAATGAAGACATTCCTACCATGTGGTTCCATAATGCCAATCATTAGAGGAATTTTGAAGAAAAAAAGAAGAAGATATCAAAATATCAACACAATTGTAAGTGATAGCACTCCACTCACTATGCAGATTTTTGTCTCTTGTGTGTAACGAACACATTGTGTTTGTGAGTAACAAAACCAAACACCTTGTGGAAATGGACTGACATTTGAATAGTCTTCCTACACAAGCGCCCATCTGCTGTGAGAGAGCTGAGTGATCAAAGGCCATTAGGTGTGTACAAATCAAACTACAAGCCAAACACTGAATACCACACTCAGCACATGTAATGTCCGTGCGCTATGGATGCACTGCGCTCCCATACATGTAAACAACCCTTTAGCAATAAATTCAAAGTTAATTCTAAATTACTTGACATGATATCCATCCAGGCACTGCTAAAATTCCTCCCGCTTGTGACCTTCGTTGAATCACAGACGTACAGCGAGGCCACACACAACACAACAATTACTAATGCACTTCGCTTTGCAGTCAGCAATGCAATTTGATCTTGTGAACTCTGTTAATGAGTTCTGAGATATTTTAATTAAGTAGTGATTGGTTGCAATCGCGGACTCATTGAAGAGTCGGTGGCACCAACGCAGAGCTGGACGTTGCCCCAATGTGCTGAGAGAACATTGAATGCACTATGCCCCCAAGGGGCTTCTCTAGCAGACCCAAGTTTTGCACTGAGGATGAGCCGATTTGCATCCAGGAGGAAGAGACTTAGCGGCATAGGATTCAGTGACCAAGAAGGACCAATTTAGAAGTACGAAGCCCCTATCCAGACAGTCCAATTGCATCATGTTCTACCCACAAGATGTTTGTCTTGATGGCAGCTGCCAAAGAACATTAAGCTCTTCTAAGCTAGGAGTGGTTTCAATTTCCCCGAGTGCCATTTTTTCCCTCATTGCATCATTCCCAATCGCACAGCCCCTTGAGATATTTGTCAAGACGAGGTGAAAGTTATGGTGAAAGTACATTATGTCCTGGAACCCATCACAAATTATGTCATGATACGGAGTTGCCCAACAGTACAGTTACGTTCAAACTGATCGATTCCATTAGCGTACGTTTTGTAGCTCACAAAACAAATCATGAATGTAAACAATAATTTCAGGCACCTGATATCGCTTAGTCCCACAAGATCAAACAGCTTCACAACGTGCTAGATTTGGCAGGTATTATCTGGGCGGTCTAGGAATGTACACCAAATTTCAAACAATTCCTACATGAGGAGACTTTACACTTATTTGGGGATCAGTTTCACTCTGGTTTCACACTTTCTGATAGAAGAGCCTCTTGTCTTACATTCAGAATAGAGAGTTTGAGTAAATGGGAAGAAGTTCAAATGTGTTAAGATCTTCTCCTGTGAGATTTCAAACTAAGTCTCAAACACATACAGTCTCAGTACATGATAAAATACCTTTTATGACAAAGCTGTATTGGCAGTGGCAATGTTCATTGCACACGTACGTACTTGGTGTATCTTTGGAACATTTCATCCGTACATTTTTGTCATATCCCAGAGCGTTTCTTGTTGGACATGAGGAGTAGTCAAATTTTAACATTGATAACAAGTAATCAAAACATAGCAAGATGCTACACAGTGCATTTAAATTCAATTAAATTACACCCTCCTTGGTGAGATTACACATGACTTTTCCGACAAAGGAAATCCCCCGAATGCTAACATATGATGATGATTATTATTTTTTTTCCCCGACAAAGAAAATCTCCCACTTTGCTAACAGCAACTAAATCTTAGGAGAATCTTGACCTGTGCATTGATAACAAGTGAATACATCAAAGAATTTGCATTTAATTTGCTCCATTTATTCCAATACTTAGTTGGTAATGCACTCACAGGAGTGCAGAGTACTGCATCCTCAGGGATTGTGTACTTTCCAGCGAGGGTCAAATGAAGGCAGATCACTTCGTGTAGGTTGAACAACTCACCTCACACTGTCACAGCGTTTCTTTACAGTGTAACATGCAGGGAGACATGCACCTCTGCGATATATATATTTTTTTCCTCACTTTTTTTTCTTTTCTTTCTATGCCATGGTGAATGTCTGTGTGGTTGAGTTTTCAGCCTCAATGGGTGCACTTTTCGCCTTTATTATGCTGACTTGCGCTTCTTGTGGATTGATTTCAGAAGCATGGACAGGGACAGCTGCGATTGAAATCAAATGTTCCCTCTTTGAGAAGCCAGTCATTACGCTCCAGGATGGACCCTATGCTTGGTTTGTCTCAAATGGCCCCCAAATAATGCATCTTTTCTTTTCATCTTCCCCACACACTTTCTTCTTCTGGAAAAGCATTTTTTTTTTTTCCCCGGACATGACAGAATTGTTTCCCTGCATCACCATGAATGGGGGGTTTTGAAGGAAATACACATAGAGCGCCTAAATGCTTCTTTTCCGCGTAAAGATGCATTGAGTTTTGTTTTTTAGGAGAGGGTTTTCAATGGAATTAAAAAACTCAAAGTATTTACGATTTTATTGATACTGCACAAATCAACGAATTATGGAATTAAGCACTCACACTCTTCGGTTCAATAATTTTTCCCCTGACAAGAATGTGCCTTTTATATGTATTAATACTCAAGTTTCAAAATGGTCAAGGTGATCTATACAAATATAGAACAAGTGACTAATTTCAGTTTACTGGTGCAGTTATTCACAGGATTACAGTAGGCGGTTTAAATGTTTACACAGGGGCCCGACAGAGGTCATGGATTTAGAGAGCAAATAAAAACAATGCACAATTTTGTTTTTATACTGACAGATAAATTCATGCTTTTGACTTGCCACATTATATAAACTTTCCTCCACTTCTATACATCTGTGTCAGATACAAATTCATCAAATTGTTTATTTATGCTCCACTTAGCCTTAGGAAGAACTTGTCTGACCACTACGAAAAAATAATTTCAAAGCACTGTGATTTCATAACCAAACGAATGCCAGAGACACAACAAACACAAACTTAATCAACGCCAGGTTGCAATTTGTTTTTGTTGCGTGCTGTCGTTGCTATATAATGGCCGAGAGAAATAATTGTGCTGAAATGGCAAGGGTTGTGCGTGCAATGTAAACCTCCACTGTACTTGACTTATTTTCCCTTCCAGCTCAATGCTGTCCTTTACATTCAGCTTATTCAGAACCGAAAGGTTGTGCAGAGCGCAAAAGCAGAATTCTAATTGAATTGTTCAACTTCCAATGAACAGGGGAAGATAAAAAAATATAACGTACACAATTAAAGAAATTCTTCTTGCACACATGTAACAAGAGATGTTTGGACAGGAAGTTCCGTCATTGAAATGGTCCAAAACGATTCGCTTTAGGCCACAGATCTCAGACTCTTACTCAGGATATGGATTAAATATAGCAGAAGGTCACCTGATAAGGTCAGTCTCCAGGGAACGTCAGTGATTTTTAAATCTGTAGTGAAGGATTTTAGGCTATTTAAAGAGAAAGTGTACACATTCGTTTGGGAACATGTAGTGTGGACCCTCTAATGTGTATATATTTTGCACTGTTCCTTTGTTTCACGCCTGGGATTTGATCTTTGAGAGGCCAAGGCCATTGTTGCAAAAATGCATTTCCAATGAAAAATCTTAAAGTCTACGGGGACACTTTTGAAGGGGGGGGCACCAAAGCCTCGACCAGAGCAACAGATCAGACTGTGTCATTCTAGGCATGCGGTTTGGTCTTTTCTTTTGCTTCTATGCAAATGCTTCGTCTACTGTCTACATGTGTGGCCTTAAAAGGTTTCTACCAAGTCAGTTGAATATTTCATGTGTCTTGAAAATGGCAACCTCAATCATGTGGAAAAAAATTATTCTCTACATTACATTTACACATGTAAGTCTGAGTCCTGCAATCCAAGTACATGCATTTTACACGTGTATAACGTACCACATTTACCATATAGCTGTCCTATCTTTACGTGACGTTAATGTACTTGTACTTCAGCCAAAACTGTTGGTCAATAACAATGGTGTTTATGACCTTACACCTTTCATGTTATGTTGAAGGTCCTTCCACTATACATTAATTACATTCCTTTCTCAACCCATCAGTCATCAACTGTTTGATCCAAGAGTCTTGACTCTTCCCTTGGGCCACTATTAAGGCCAAGGTGACCCGAGCCATTCACCTGAATACACAATGTCCCCCCCCTGGTAAACTCCAAGGCAGAAATCCTAATCAGCGAAGGGACATCTTATTCCCTCAGATAATCACCGTAGTTTCCAGCACTTCCAGCGAAAATGCAATTTGCCTTCTTTTCAACCCCAAATCTCCAATGACAGTGGAAGAAGCATTCAATGAAAGGATGCTGCGACTTCAGGCCCAGTAGGACTGCTTCAACGCATATACCTTGAGGATCGTTGCATTTTAATAAGTAACCAGGAAATGTTTGCTAACTGATGCAAAAGAAGTTTTTATATTGGAACACTTAGCGGTATTGCATTTTAAAATCAGTAATTGTCCAACAAGGAAGACATTCTTTTTTCAGTAGAAAGATTTGAGCACAAAGACTTGCACTATGATAGTTCACAAAATACTTTGAAAATGAGAATGAGCATGAGATGAGAGTGCTGTATGAAGTTACATGTACAAGTCCAATGCCTGTACGTGTGTCCATGGTCGGTACATGTTGTACTTGTACAATAACAATTGCATCTGATGAAATGGACTAAATATTAACTACAAAAGCTCATGCAGGTTTTTGTTTAAATGTAATTCGTTAGTCTTTAAGTGCTACCACTACCTTCCTTGTTTTATCTATCAGACCAGTTTATTGCTCCATGATCAGACTAACACTGTTATCTCTACCATTGTCTGCAATGTAACAGTGCAAGGTGCATGACAAGTTTTTATACCAAATCTCGTTCTGTGACTGCCAGTGCTTTGTTTGCCCCTTTCTCTCGAAAATTAAATACCACGACATTAATACTATTGAAACCAAAACAAATCCTTTTTGGAATGACAAAGAGAAGACAGCAGTGCTTTCTGAAAGGCACAAGACACTGATGGACCCTAAAGAATAATTAACGTGTGAGACCCGTATTTGTTGTAGTTCAACCTTGGTTTTAGATTGCCCCATGCCTCTTCAATTTGTTTCACAAGCCATCATCCATCATTCTCTTGTTCTGAATAAAAAAGAATCTTTGCAATTATGTTGTGTGCTATAGTGTGGGGAAACAACATCAGTTGTCAATTAAACTAAAATTGCCGTGGAAGCAGATGAAGTGATCACGAAACAAATCTCTCATGTGCGGACGTTTAACTAGCTTGAAATGCGAAATGGATATATTACATGCAGATGCACGCGCACACCATGCTGGTGAGAGTATGGCCTGGTGGCAAAGCCATGACCCAATTTCTGGTCAGCGGGGCTAGGCTGAAATCGATGCCGCCAGGAGCGACTAGCTGGACACTATGATAGGAATCTAGCAAATTGGAAGCTGCATACATTATACCGGGAAGGAACGGCTTTGACGAATTGCCGCTGAATCATTCAGTAGATGACAGCGGTTTTGCTATGGGTGTCAAATTGCGGAGTATCAACTTGTCAATTTTCAAATGAAACATGCAAGCCATGCACACAATCTTTGTACAGAATAGGGCACAGTGCAGTTTCTGGTGTATACAGGTGTATTGTACTATAATTTCTTCTGCTCACTATCCAGACAGTGTCTGTTCCTGTCATTTTACTTTACATTATTAATATGCATGGTGCTCTAGATTCCACTCAACAAAGAGAATTTCAAGGAATCACGCTGTTCAAAGAAAGCCACTTCAGTATGCACTGTGTGTGCTTCTTTCCCAGGAGATGTGTGTTCACAAACGAAGCTGGGTCCAACACACTGTTTATAGTTTGTGAACCTTTAACTCAATGATTATCATTCTAGGTGATTAGGATATCAAGTTAGCTTGAAATCAAATGCCTGTCTGTGCAATTATCTGCAGTACAAAGTGCTCTTTTTTAAAGGCCAGAAGAAAAAAAAAGGTTGTTCTGAATAATCTCAGCTAAAGAAGTGAAAGAGGAAAATTCCTTTTACTCGCACTCTGCAATTTGTTACCCATAGACATTATTTGTTGCTCTTAATTCTTACTTTTCTATTATTTAAATCAGCAGTCAACTGTTTTCTTCTTGGGATTCTGTATTATTTATATGCTTGCCTTTAATTGTTAGACTGTACCATTTGGTTAAAGGGAAGGGTTAATTTGTCCCCCTCACTCGGTCTATGGTCTAGCCTCCTATGCTGATTAACTCGTAACGAAGACCAAATTGAGCCATACTGCATCTGTGCATTCAAATTCCTGATGATGAAGGTGAAAGCACATGCAACCACCATTAGCCAAACACAGGTCTGATCTTATTAACACAAATTCCCCCAAAGAAAACACTGGCAAGTACTGAGTACACATCAAGGAAGTGAGAAGTGTCACCAGGTATAATGCCAAGCATGCTGCTGCTGTACTACACCACAGTAAATGACAGGATGGAACCTACAATACATGACACAGAAGATAAGAGCAAACTGTGACAGATGTGGGTCCATTGTGAGGTCACACCACAAAAGGGACTTATTTAAAGAGCCTGTGTACACATCAAAACACCAATGGCCGGCACAATTCTGTTTTTCTTTGGTGGCCTCACGTATTTGTTGTACAGGTACAAAACAAATGCCATCTACACAACATTTTCTACACACCATAAAACCCATGAAAAAGACTAACCCATTTTCAAACATTTCACATCATGAACTGCCTGGCATTATCAGAATTTATTTCCAACTTTGTCTTCTTTTTGCAAAAAGATGAGAAACTGCCTAGCACACAAAACAGTGCATAGTCGTCTTTTTTTCCCCAGTTTTCAACAGCACTAAACAGGAACGAAGAGAGAGGGGAAAAAGGAAATCGGCTGTGAAAGGTTCAATGCCAGCATTGATGTTCCACATTTATTGTCATTTTGGAGGCATGATTGGTTGCTAAAATGAAACTTGTTCATTGACAATGTTTTGCATGAGGTGTACACTGAAGTCCTAAATTTTCTCAAGCTTTCAACAAAGTTTTCATGTAAAATTCCCAGTATAAACGATATGGACTGTTGGGCAGTATTGTGTTACATACAATACATGTACCTGCAAACAGTGTACAAAATCATGATCCGCGTCCCACTTTCATAGTATGTAGATTCGAAACCATCAACCATTGTCAAAACATGTACAATCTCGTGTGAATGTTCCCAATATGCGTTAAAAAAAACCACCAAATAAATAAATATCGTAAACAACTTTCGGGAATGGCTACTTGACCAACGGCCAACCAATGCTTAATGTAAAATATTGATCATGGTGTCTCCTAGACGCAATGACGTCTCATCTAGTTTTCCCTCGGAAGAATAAAACTGTAAACAGGGCAACAGTAGTTCCTGGACAGATTCCAAGATCCCCAGAGCTTTGGGGAGAAAAAAATTTAATGATTTCATCAAAACACTGTCAGAGTCTACGTGTACATAATTTGTAACCCAGCACACTGGATTGGATCAATACAACCTTTTGGGGATGCCCCTCTGGAACTTTGCCAATAAAATATTTGCTAAGGTTGGCTCCTTTCCAAAGAATTTATTTTAAGAACTTGAGTACATGTGTACATTGTACATAAAGGAAACTAAAATGATACATAGGTAGTGGATTCGATACATGTAAGCAGTTTTTTGGTATCAGCCCTGTACTGTGGACTGTTTTCTAAAATACATGTAAACAAGCAGACAAAAAGGCTGTGATACGCATATTAATTGGATAAAACGAATGGGTTTGTACCACTCCTATTTATGCATTCTACTGTGCACTGTGTCATTGGGTACAAAGCACCAAAAAAAAGCCCAATATGCTTGTTTGTTTGTTACATGTTCGTGTAAATGTACACACATGTACTGTACAAACTGCAATGTGTGCCTGGCTCAATTTGTGTAGCCACTTGCAAAATGGATTGACAAATTTCTGATTTCAATATCGATGCGACAATGATGCAACTCGCTCCAACCATGTGTTCAAACTGCACTGTATACCCAATGTACTGTGCACTGCATGGTATGTACTGTATGCTCATGTGTATACATTACATGTGGGTACATGCATTTCGTATACAGTGCACTCATGTACATTACATGTACAGTGCCTGTGTATGCACATATTGCTCTATGCACACAGTCAGCAATCCAAGAACACAGTTCTACATGTCCTTTTAACAGGTCAGGTGCACAACTTTGTGTATAGCCCAACAATCTCTTTGTCCGTTGTTAGTGTTATGAATGATGGATCTAGTAGTGTCACTGTAACCGGAACAGTGTCCAAAACATAGTGTCTTTATTTGTAAGTCTGCAGAAAAACCAAAGGGGTGGGCAGGTCAAGGGTTGTGGCATGGTGTCTACAAATCTTGATGGGTCTATCATCATGTGTGGACTCCAGACTTATCCATGGGGACCCTCCAGAACTTGATTAGTCAGTCAGTCAGTTCAAAGTCATAAAGGGGCAAATACTCTGGCTCACTGCCAGCTGAAATGCACCGCAGTTTCATACAAAGCTTCTGTTGCTATCTTATCATTGACAAGGTGACAAACAAGTGGCCCACACTGGAAAAGTGAGTCTGTAACAACCCCTCTATCAACTCCCACATGCTGGAAAGCATCCAATTTCTCAGTGACAGACACAAATAGACACCTCCTATCAGTCTGCCTTTAGAGAGTAAAATCTGTTCAAAAGTCTGTTGCTGACGGAAAGTAAGTCCATGCACACAACAATCCTGAAATTCTTCCTTAAATTCATTGCAAGTGTCAAGAAATAAACCACAAGGGCAACTAACTGGGTTAAAGTTTAATTAAATTTGGGTTGAACAAAGAAAAATTTACTAGAGCAGGATATGAACCTGCCACCTCAAATCCCACTCTTGTTCAACTCACACTAATTAAATTTTACCCAGTCAGTTTCCCTTGTGTTTTATTATTTGATATTGAAAATGAAAAGTTGCACCCCCCTTGAGGTGATGCCTCTCCTGCTGCTTTTCAAGTTGAAGGCCCCTATCGTATGTTTATTTATACTTTACTCATACTTGGCTGTATAATTGGGTGTAATCCTTGATTATACGCCGGTTACAGGTTGAATGGCTTCAACATATATGGGGTGACCCCCAATATGGCTAGTTAGCTCAGTTGGTGAGCGCCGGCATAGTTATCTGGAGGTCGCAGGTTCAAATCCTGCTCTAGTCACGGTTTCTTTGTTCAACCCAAAAGTAAATTTATTGCTAAAGGATTATAATAGGAATGTTGTTCTAAAGTGAATGGTTTTCAGTCAATTTGTAAGTCCAGGTGCAGAGCAAGTTACTCAGCTCAGTGTTACACGCCAGCAATGGCAGCATACACCATGAGATCTAAACGTGTGTACCATGTACATGTACCTCAAACAATACACAAGACCTGATAAAAGAAAATTATGGCCATGCATGTACTCAACCTCATGATGAGTCTGAAAAAAACCCACACCTACAATGCCTACACTGACATAATGGTCACATATATGTTTACTAGATATGCCTATGCAACACATTTTGGACAAATGTGGAGATTACTTTCAATGCTGGGATTGGATGTTTACACTCATTTGAATGCGCGAAGCACGACTTCATTTGGCATCATTACTTTTAACGAGAACTAAACGTAAAATTGGACTTCAATCAGCTAACATGGCCGACTGGCCACACTCTCAATCTCAACTCGGTGGGCATGCCCACAATACATTTCCTCACAGGGAACTGTTTTACTGCCTTTGCAACTGAACTGAAATCCTTTGTCTGGTTCACTCAGCATGGAGGTGTGTAGTGCAGCATGTCGTGCCCCGAGCTTATGGTATACGTAAAATGGGAAGTCACATGACCTACAAAGACCCCTCCTTTTATTGAATACACCCATTCTGCAGCTGCTGCTGGTCAGTTTTATCAGTGAAGTATATTATCAATATGACTGGGGCAAATATTTGCCAGCCCAACCCCTGCTACAGCCCAATCAGTCTTTATTAAAATGCAAAGATACCCCGAAGGCATAGGATTAAAGTGCTGGTACAGGACACGGACGTCCCAGCACTAAAAAAATGCCTCGGCTAGCATTTCATAGATCACTTTTGGTTAAGCTCACTCTATTCAAACCTAGCAACACGATATCACCTTGTGTTGTGCGCTCACACTTTAGGATTAGGACTTTCCATATGTCTCTTCCCAGCATAACTCCAGGGTTGTCAAATCTGCTGGCACACCGCTTATTTGTAAACAAAACAAGCAGCAATAAGCTGTCTCTTTCTTAGGACTACTTTAAAGCCTTCTCTTCGAACCCAATCAAGTAACTCCAAACTCCCGGTACCTACCTTTGCCCAGACAAAATCCACACAGATTGTCTCTTATGTGGCAACCACCAAAGTGTCACCAGTTCTTGGGCTTCCTGGATGAGAAAGCTCTGAGCCAACCAGGCCAGCAGACATTGTGTGTATATGTTACAGGGCATACTGTTTTTATCAAAACAACGAACACCCTCTCTGAAAATAGCCAAGAGGAGGGTTGTGCCAAATTAAGGCTTGGATCAATTGCCAAGCAAAATTTGAGCTGGACTTCAAGCTGGGGAAAGGATAGGACATCTGGGTCTTTGTTACTAGATTTTTATTTTAACTGGAGCACAGACTCTTTGCTTTGAGGGCTTTAAAAAAAAAAACTATTTTATGGATGTGGAACTGCCTTGTACACTCACTGGCTTGCTCTATCTGCTCTTTGCACTGTTCAGTTGTAAATTGATGCACAATCACGGTACAGTTCCATTATATTTTGGTTGCAGGTGGAAGGGGGGATTGATTTAAAACATTACACACTTTAATGTAAGAAACTTCTTGCAACATTCCTCTCTTCAATACCTGTACATTACTTCCACTCAATCAATCAATAATAAATGGATAATCACTGGACATTTGTAAGCTTTATGGTAGAAGAATGCTGTACGTGTACACGTACACTCTACTTGATAGACTGTGCAAGTCTAGCGTGTATTCAAACATTTTGGGGACCACTTTGGTCCCACTGACGTAGTACATTACTTCAATGTGTGAGGGAGGTGAACTCGCGCACTTCAACGGGTCACACTCATCGAATACGCGTGAGACTTGCATAGTCTTTTGCTCTGTGGTTGTACAAATGGGTACAAAATACCAGTGTGTTGGTATAGCAGTCTTGAGCACATGTGGCACAATTTGAGCATCACTTCATCAGGTCAAAAGTCAACTGTGTGGTGTGTGTATATACATCCCAAATTGAACAAGCAGACATTTGCCATAAAAGTTGAAAGCCCAGACAAATTAATATCACTCACTTCAGCACATGACGGCTGCTGTGATGGCCTTCGTACCACATGCCTCAGTCCAATGATTTACCCATAATACTGATGGTGGGTGTAGCCATTGATTTTTGTGGTTTTGCGGTGGGTGGATATTGCCCCTGGTCAATAATGCCACTGGGCAAGACTCCTCTATGCGAGATCTGAGTCCCGCTTGGCCCTAGTGTGAAATAAATGTTCACCATGTTAGGAACATACATTATAATGTACATGTACACTGATGAAGTGTGACAAAAAGGTTGTGGCACAAATAAATAAAAAATGACAACAAAAGAACATCCCCACTTTAAAATGTTGGTGTGGTGTAACAAGCAATTAATTGACTGTTCCACTCAACAGCCTGAGTATATTTGAAAATAGTGTAAGTGAGCAACTTTGTTTAAATAAAATATGCTGAGAGAAGACAGGCAACTACTAGTGGGTAAAATGTACATAATTGCAGTTCATCAAATTATGTTAAATGGCTTGATGCCAGGAAGGGGGGGGGGGGAGTGGAGACACAGTTTGGCAACAAGTGTTCCAACCTGTCAGTGTCAAGTAGGCAACACAGACAAGAAAACTCTTTACTGCACTAGGTTAGCAGACCTTTTTTTTTTTTTTTTTTGAAGGATCAAGATTGCAAAGGTCATCTGCTGAATGGTTTGATCATGTGATCCCAGCCACATCAACTCCTTTGTGGGCAAATCATGCTATCGATACATGTACTAGTTTCAAGGTGAAGAGCAATGTAGGTTTGGGGTACCGTGAACTTTTACAGATGTAGGTGCACATCTTTCATCCTGCACTTTTCGTGAAACTAATTGTATGTAACAATGAATGTCATCGTGAGAAAGTTTCGTCGATACATGTAGGGTGCAGGTGCAGTAACTGTAATGGGCACGTGTATCATGTAATGTATGTACTGTGCACACTATACCAGTAACCATGGACATTTTTGTTATGTTGCCCGCAAATACATGTTGTTGAAACACTTCAACAAGGAGAATCTATTAAAATACACTCCATATTTCATGTAGGCCTATCATAAACTCAACAAACCAAACTGGACACTACGTACGTTTCCTTAAAAAACACCGAATCGCTTTTCAGTTTGTCAGGTTGTTGTAAACTCCACAGTTTAAATGTACCTTTTGTACTGTATATGTACATGATGAAGGCATGCATTGCTTGTACATGTACATGTACATTATGTACATCATGTAGGCCTTCATCATACCCTTGCTCTATGATCATACTGTACAATAGTGGAGTTGTCACATCTATACTTGAAACAAAGCAGTCACATGTACATGTAATATGTATACTTTCGATCTCATGCCCCATCTGGGAAATAAAGACGATTAATACGTATGACAATTCAATCAATTTTCTGGGATAATGAATGCTTGCAGAGTGTCAATATCAATTCCAGTTTCTATCATAAAAACAATTGGACCAGAATTTCAGCGCTAATTACAATGCATGTGTACATATGAAAGTCTACTACATGGTGTTTTGAAAAGAATTCTGTTTGGAATCAATCTAGAGAGATATAACAAAGCTATAGAAATAACACTTTCAGCTTGCAGTACTTCATATTTACAGACAAACAGCATGAACTTGTAATAAACTGTTAACATTTATCAATGACTAATCCATTTTGATTTTTTTTTTTTTTTTTTTTTGGGGGGGGGTATCCTGATTTCCCAAATTCCACTCAAGTTGAAAATTACAACAACAATGTACCATTTCAGGTTGTAAATGTTTCTTGTGAACCATTCGATTCCACCCAAAATTTATCTTACTTCAAAATTACTTAATATCAACAAAGTAGGTAATACTGCAAATTCTGTACACACCATTTTAAGTAACTATTACACTTGTCCATTCTGCTATACAGCCAACATTATAGGGAAAACCTTGAAACTCTGTAGTCTCCACGCAACCATGGATTTTGAGCACACAAAAGCCAAGAAAGTCTGCAATAGTTCAAAGAATAGCCCATTCAGGTCAGCATTTACAAACGCAAAATATCTCATAATAGAGCGTGCTGTCATAAAATCAATGTTGTTTGCATCTCCTTAGCACATTGTACGTGTGTAAAGTACAGTTCAGATAGGTATGGCATACATGTACATGTACACACACGTCAAGATTATGAAGTTTCAATGGTTTCAGACTTTTAACAAGGGCATAGAGTAAACACATGATGCTAAATTACAGAAATGTTTTCTGCCTCCATGCTCCTGTTACAGTACATGTATGTTGAGTATCTCATAAAAAAAAAAAGAATCTTACATGTACAAGACAGAACTGTACGTAATCCTTTGCACAACCAAGTTTTTTTGTTTTCTGTCCTGGCAGGTAAATTCTGCTATAAACCAAAAGTGAGGCTGGGCACAGGAGTCGGGCCCCGTTTTGTTAAAATGAGAAACAGCATTCATTATTGCCAATGTATGTAGGGAGCAAGACTAAGTTTGGTGACGGCCCTAAAGGTCTATGGCTCACATTGTATTTGAGGCTGCATCTGAACCGATGGCTGCGGCTATGAATGTTCCTAAGGGTGTTGCTAAGACATGGCCCAAGTTCCATCCGACATTCTGTATCCCTTTGCCAGCCAAGGATTTCCTTGCAAACATATAAATAAGGATTTACATTTTTGTTTGTACATACAGAGTAAATTTCAATACGGCCCGATGGGGGTGTACAGGCCTACCACATGTGTGCAACATAACACATTAAATATTTATGAATATATAGAAAAGCATGGACACTGCAGCTTTATATCGTCAATCAATATGAACATTATGCCAGGAGGTTTATCACCACTATGCATTGATCAGTGCGCCATTTAAAGCCCCCCTCATGGCACTCTAGAGTTAAACTTTAAAGGCACGGAGGGGAACACTGAAGAACAGGGCCTTATTTCACCAGCCCTGCTGCTGTAGCTGAGCATAGAGCAAGCTTGCTAGCTATGAGCTGAGGATTCTGTGCTTGCACAATGCACACAGGGCATGGAGGAAGGCTCCATAATGCACAGGGAGCAGAATGTATAGCCCTCTACCCACCAAAAGAAATTGAGATTTCCTAGAATAACATGTGTCTTTGTGACTCCAGGCATGTAATGGGTACACCTTTTGTAGTTAAGACACCATTACATGTATGAAAAAAAACAGAGTAAATAAAGCAATTCTTGAACAGCACTGTATTTGAATGCGAATCATGCTTTTACAAGTCCTGGAGCTGGATACATGTGAAATATTTTGTGCATCATTTGTTTTTAAGTGTGCCGGTTTGTAATGCACGGCAGCCACTAAAAACATACCCATGATCTGACCATGTAGACAAAACTCAAATTTGAAGATTAAACTATAAAAATCGGCCTCAAATATTCCTACAGAAACAAACCACGACCAGTTAGAAACTGTTCCGTTAATGTTTAAAGTTTAGAGTTTGTAGACAGATTGTAAGCATGGGAAGGAAAACAGGATATGCTGACCAAAAACAGCTCTCATATTTGATAGCCATCGGATTAACATACTGTACATGTAGGTGTATGTGAAGCAGTGCATAAACCACAGCTTTCACCTCAATTCAAGAGCCATTGTGTGCAAAGGGAAAAAGGTCATTCACACAAATGTTGATAAAACTTGTCCTGTCTACATGTAGGTACTGTAGTCCCAAGAAGACAAGCTATAATAAGCCCACACCATATACCACCAATATAACATAACATCTGTATTGTGTAGTCAACAAGATGCACCTCAGCATACTGGATACATGTACACCTCCCTACAGACAAAGATAAATGTTTTGAGGGTTGTTTTTCGATCAGAAAATATTTATGAATTGGATTTTGTAATCTGTCCAGAATTCTAGCCCTCACTGCCCAGGTCAGTGTTTTTCGACAGACTACACTGCAGACAGTATTGGCTCTCAAATTATCCATGACCTTCCTGGCATCAGGCCAGTGTTTCCTGGTAACAACTACTACCATATAGCTATAAACCTATTATATAACCAGTGGGAGTGGGGGGGGGCAGGAGCAGAGCATAATAACAGACCCATTAAAACATTCTCAGAAGCATGTAGGCCCAAGTAGTCGTATAATTGATGATCTTAATTCTTCTCTACTTTGCCTCACAGAGTGTTTAATGTTTACTTTCAAAATATTAAACACTTCCCTATATGGTGCCGGTAGGAAAAACATAATAATAGAATACAATTTCAAAATGGTTTTGAGCCAACATGTAGGAACCTCCCAGAAGAATATTGTTTTTTTTTTCCATTGATGCACTGATGACTTATTACCAGCTTCCTAACAAGCCACCATACACATAGTGTACAAAGGGGTGTATTTCCTTCACAATGTACATGTATCTTGTACGCAGAAGATTATCATTGGGCCTAAAAACACTGTACAGCTGCCTTGGCTATGCTGATGTATTTGATTTTCCCAGGCCAGCTCTCTTCAATTCTTTGAGGTCAAGGGAATCTCTACATCATCAAGACAGTTTCCTTCCTCCATGTAATACAAAACAATACCAATAATTGATGTACATGTACAAATGCAAGGCCTGCACGTACCTACACACAAGTGTCAATCTCTCATGCTTGACTGAACTGAAATGAAAATCAAGGACTGCAAAACAAAATGTATCCCGTGGGCCTGACTCAGCGTAGTAAACAAAAACCACTAAAAATGTTAAGGAAAAAAAAAACACCAAAAAACAAACAACACACAAGCTGTACAACCGATTGTTTTGAACATGTACCTGCACCAAACCATATGATTGACACTGCCAACTATAAAAGGGCCTGGGAGTGTATCCTATAAGCATTGTATGCTTACTATTAACTGCAATAAGCGGAAGTTTATTTATTTTACAGGCAAACAACAATATGCAGGTACATGTAATATGTAGCCTACACTCTCCTACTCTACATGTTTTGGTACTACTCAGGCAAATCAAAATTTGATAAAAATTCCCAACAAAAATGTTTTGGTTTTTTTTACTATGTATTGCTGATAACCAAGGATGCCACATAAGAGAACTTGATCACTGTAGCTGGCAAGCCTGAGGAAACCTGTAAACAAGGGTGCTTGCTTTGTGAATCAGAAATACCAGGTACTCTTCCACGATAAGTGTTCTGCATTACCTAAAATGGACCTTAGTACACTTTATTCAATCTAGATTGAATGCCATACACTGTACATTTTACACAGAGGTACTAAATCCACAACACTACAGAGTCTACCAATCTAGTCATCATTATTGTGCCAAATTGTCACAATCATAAACCCATCTATGCAACCCGCAACGGACAGAGAGGCTGTGATTAGAAAGAGAGGCTAGCACAGTGTATGGTGTACCTTCCTTTCCCTCTCTTCATCCCCCTACCCATCTTTACCCCCACAGCAAAAGCCACGCCTACCAAAATAAACCATGATCACCCAATACAGCGCAATCCTAACTTAAAGATGAAGACCTCTAATCATGCTTTGGTTTCTCCTAGAAACGAAAAAACACTTGGCTGAAATGAATCCCAGATGAAAAAAAGGTTGGTGCTTCGGCATACAGTAACAAAAAGCACAGTAATCATTATAGGGTAATATGGCTGCGGGGGTTGCAGTGTTATAACATCCAAACCACTGTCTCAAATAACAGCGCATCTTTCCATGGAAACTGAAACCCAAACCCAATTACCCAATATGCACATCTGACAACAAAATGGCGCAGTATGCTAAATCTACAAAATAAGTAAATATATGTAAGAGACAGGTACAGATGGCCTAAATCATACAAACAAGAATTTACATAATTTCCCAGCAAACCACCATTTTAAATGTACATACATTTGAATAAATAACATTTTTAAAAACCCAATAAATGTTGCCCTTGTATAACTTACCTTAATCCGTACTACTCTGGCAGCTCTGACACCATGCCCATGGCTAAGGCTATGCCCATGAAATGGAAACTTCTTATAACACTGCTTCTACGGAAATAAAATTCAAAATAAATATACATATTCAATCAAACTGAAGTAAGAAGTAAACAGAGTTTCTTCAAATTTGCTCTAGGTTAATTTGCAGGCTGCATAAAGTCTCGACATAAATGTGTTGTCAGTTTTAAAGCATTTATTTTTTAAACAAAAATGTTAAAACAAAAATAAAAGCAATAAAGTGATGGGCTCAAATTAAAGAGTGCGTTAAATATGTTCTATAACATTTCATTCTTAACTACTAATAGGCCTAGTACAGTTTTTATGTTCCATGATTGTTTAAATTTCTACTTGTATTATAATTTGGTTAATTTATTTTCAACATTGTATACAGTGTTGTTAGTATGATACTTTGTCATTCGATTAAGTTTTAATCCATTAAAAATAAATAAATTACAAAATCACTAAAATGGAGAAATGAAAAGAAAAAAAAGTTTATACATGAAAACATTTTTCAGGGTGTTCGGTACATCCGCAATATCACAGACAATGTATAACACTTAGTAGTGACTATGTACATAAGGTTTGTGTGGCAGTTTTTAAAGTACTACACAGCTTTTTGAAGAGTACTGGTTGTTGTTTAGAGTACACTGGCAAAGCCTTGAAAATTTCTTGAAGGGTTATAGTACGTTTCTGCTGGTAGAAGGAATTTCTATGAGGTTAGTACAAATTTCAATCAGAACTTTACGAACAGAAGAACTAAGGGGGAAACAACAACAACTGCAAAACTTGTGTTGCTGGTACATGTGCCTTCCCTGCAATTATCTAAGAAGAAAAACTGGGATCCTTAAAAGCTGAAGGAAGGAAATGACCAAAATGAAAGGACAGGTTTTACAATACATTCAATCAAATTAAAACGGGATGAAAATGGAAAAAGTGTATTATCATTTTGCATTATGCTGCAATCAATAGATTAATACACGGCCTTGACACAAATCTGTTGCAACCAACAGTGTTGCCATGTACATCAGTGCCAATCTCTTTGAAGCATGGTCGCACAGACATGTTCATCGCGCACATTGTGCATCCAACTGCAAGCAGAGAAATGAAAAAAAAGTCTGATTGATTCCTTCATAGCATAGAGCTGTAAGTTCATACATTGCGGCACTATGCTGGCATGTTCGGACATGCCCAGTTGTACACTTCCAGTGCAGTTGGTCCGGTCCTTGCTCTATGGTTGGGCTATCAAAACTGTAAATGACCAGCAGCAGTGCCTGCTGAGCTGGTGTACCTATAACGGGTGAAAATAATGCTTTTAAGCACTATTCTCACCTGTTTATAAAAAATTAAAAAATCATGACACACATGAAATACGTCATATGACTTTGGGCTGGTGTCCTACTTCCGCAAATATTACTTTTTCTGCACTCTAATGCTTTCACAGTTTATTCATGTAAATTAGAATACTTCTGTTTTTCATTGTAGATTGTAGATCTGTAAAATAAGTTTTGCTAGCATTTTAATCCCCTGGAATGTGCAGGCACATGTACTCATACAAGTAGGCCTTGAACTATGGGAAGGCAATGGAGGCAATTCAAACGTGTACTGTTCATCTATGTGGCCCAGAAATCTGCACAGTTCAAATAAATTTCTGTGAGCGGAAATTTCTGTATGGCCTTAAAACTGCCACGTGTCAACCTGTTTTGTTTGAAATAAGAACGGGTCACATGTTTCCTACCAATTCTTTTTAATATGCCCTTTTCACACAACATTACGCAACAGGGTGGTGAAAGTGTACGGACAGTTTTGAGCACACCACTTTTATGCATTACATGCACATTTCTGTAGGTCACATCCATGAACTCTGTTCAATAATTGATTAAAAAATGACCGTGATAACTCATGGAGGAAGACTCAAGAATTCTCAGTCAAAATTATTACTAGTTGATCCCAACTTCATATTTCTCTCCTCACCTCCAACTCCGCCCCTCCCCTCAACCCCTTCCTCACTGTACATATTCTGGGTTTGTAGGGGTCATGGATGTTGCTATTGTACCCTTTACTAAATAATTCCTCTCTGGGGTACAACTTGAACAAAGAAAACCTTGTGGGGGGAAGCATTGTTCGATTGTTTCAAAGGCACCCACAGGTTGTTGGTGGGTAAAGAAGACCTGTACCACTCACACACCCAGGATCACCCCCAACTGCAGGCTAATTATATAGGCACCTCCTTAATATTAAAGTACATTAACATGAACCTCAACCCGAGGGCAACGCACACGTTTCTTACGCTACGTACACAAGGGAGGCAATCGTTTGAACACAGGGGCAAAACTCTCATTTAAGGGTGGAGTCACATCATATTTGTGTCCTTCATGTGCACTAGCTAGCCTAACAAATGTCGGCAATTGTGGGCAATCACCGAAGATCCATACATTTAATTAAAATGTGCATGGATGCTACTACTTGAAGATGGTTTTATTGCAAGCCCTTTTGGGGGAACAATACACGGCAATCTGTCATACCGTCCCTGGAGCAGCCTGCCATTTTACACATGGCTGGACACGGACGAGCTGAGCGCTTGATTCCAAGGATATCAGGCACGTAATTATTCCAAGTGCACACACGCACACAAACACAAAGCATTCAACTCAAACTAGCTGGCCTGCTGCCTTGTACATGTACCCTGGATCAAAGGTAGTTGGTTAATAATTACGCCATCCACTTTTGTGTAAGCTTACAATAAAGCCCTGTGCATTTTTCATCAAGACAAAGGTGCATTAGTGAGTGCATCAAATATTGTGAACCCTCTTCACCTTGGCACACTTTGATACATGTATTTCATTTCTGTTTCAACTCATATTGTGGCTTAATCAATCTGAAGATCATAATCATGGCATGTAGATAAATTGTAGCGAATTGTTCAACCTTTTTAAAAATTGTATTTTTCCAAACCTATGCAATGCAATGAGGCAGCCAATGCTGAAGGGATGTTCACTCAGTTGCCCAGGGCAACATACACATACAACTTCAATCATAGAGAAAGATCCCTTTCTCTATGCCAGACATCAGGCAATTTGATGAATTCAAGATGGATGCCCAACCAGGAATTTTTTTGTGGGGTTTGAAATACAAGACTATAACCTCATTACATGTATTTGTTTTTTACCAATCAGCAGTGCCCATAACAAAGAACATGTTTACTTTTACCTTTCATTATATTTATGAACAAGTATGGGTAAAAGGCAGGGAAAAACTGATTGGCATCTCTTTCTATTCATTTGGCAAACCCACATGAAAATACGCTAAGTATACAGAATACAGAATTGCCAGAGCTGGGAAAATGGGACCAGTCAGTTTGTTCAATCACTATAAAAACATCAGCAAAATTTACTCTATTTGCATTTCAATATCAATGCTTGACTGTTATTCTTGGCAGCTCTCCAATGATTTGGCGGAGTTCCAACTTCTAGTAACCTAATAATGCTAAGTGTGCTGATGCAGGCTATTGTACATTTTGTAACCTGTACACAATCTGCTTGACAGTACGTGTTGAAGATTCCACCACTTGCACGCAATATTGCACAGCTGTGGTATAAAATGTCACGCACACGTACTAAGTACTTACATCACTTTCAAAATACTGACAGTTGATGTACATGTACGTACATACTGTACGAAACATTTTCCAGGAACTTCCCGTAATGTTATACATGTAGCTTTGGTGACATGCCAACAAAATGAAACTTTGCATATCAATCATGTCATAAAATAATATTTGTTGTCTGCCAATCATCATCTTGTCCTGCAATTTGAACTTTTCTCTTGGTCTGCTCTTGTGAGTTTCAGCGATTCAATGAAGTCAGGGAAAAACAGCAAAATTAAAAAACTGAACCCCCTTATCTTGTAATATTCAATTTTTGTATGTTTACAACACAAATTTCAAACTCATAAATAATTGAAAAAATGTTCACTTGTTAATCACTTGATAATTTGCAATGTGGAAATACAACTTTGCAGTCGGCCATTATGTTTGTGTACAAATACTGTAAGATACGTACCTGCTGCATTTTCTCAAAGTCTAAACAGCGACCATTCTGCCTGTGATTGTCATCCAGGTGATACGCATGCCTATGTCGTTTCCGAGGCGATGCAAAGTCTCCGGCTGGGCCAACATTTGCCACGAAAAAGGTGGCGTTTCCTTCCGAATGCTTACGCGTTAGTCTTTGTAAGTGCCTCGGCGGTGATGAACTAAATCTCAAGGGTATCGGTTTGGCACAGAGTTCTCTAACTTCCTCATCACTTGAGCCTGAAACCTCCCCATTTCCACCTCGGCTTATTTGTGACCACTTTCGTTTCTCTGGGGTTGGTTGTTTGTCTAACCCTGTGAGTTCCTCTTCCGAGCTGTGTCTGTCTCGGTCTGATGTTAATATATTCTCTGTGGAGTTTACTATATCCTCCAGTGGTCTTAGTCTCACAGGGTGAGGTGTTATTATGGCTGGACTAGAAATTGGGTTGAAGGATCCATTGCACATTCTTCTCTCTGTTGACAAGAATTCACATACACCGTTTTTTAAAATGCAAGAAAGTTGTGACAAACATGTGTTTTGGTGGGTACAATCCAAACAAGGGCTTACATACATGTACTGGTCTCTAAAACATAGTTGCCATTGATTCAATGTTTCATTTCAAAATGAGTACCTAATGCAAAAGTAGCGCTGAAAACTCTCATAGCCCCATTTTTCTCTGGAGACTAGCGAAACCGCTGCCTAAATTTCAGTTATTCATATCTTAAAAAGTACTGAATAAACCCAACCCATATCCCCTGTTCTTTGTACAGCAGTAAATAACCATAAGGTAAATTATAAATTTACATGTACACAAAAATGAGCACACTCCACGTTTGCCCTGATTTGCAATTGTCTAAACCAATTTGGCTGTTTAGTTGTTGGTTCTAACACTATCATACCACTCAGAAATAGTTATTAAAACATGTATCAATATCACAACCAGAAACATGCCATGAAAATGTACAATGTAACATGAAGATACATGTGTATGTTTTGGTCAAACAAAATGCATATAAGGTGTGTTTATGTTTTAGAGGTTACAGAAACATACGTAGGTCGCAAAGGAGACAATAAATACTGTCTGTGGAACAGATACTGTGCAGGAATGGTGCAATAACATCCTTTGTGCGTAGTTTCCATACTGCAGCTGGACTGCGCAGTGAGTCATGGCAAGATACAATGTTACAGCTAGAAAATAATTTTTCAGAACACAGGAGGTCATTGATTCCAGGGCGACGTAGGCAGACAGTAATGTGAACATTATCAGTCAAGGGCAATAAATTATTGTTCAGGTCTCCAAACACAACAGTTTATTTACAAATGGAGAAAAACAATGTACAATGAAGATGCATGTGATTACAATGAATTTCAGCTACATGTGAACCCTGTTCAATGAAGTCTGAAATAACCTTTATTAAATGCAAAACTAACGGAACATTAACTGTACACTAAATGTTGAAAATTGTTTAATTACAACCTGTGAAACTCAATGAATGCCACACCAACCTTCTAACAACTGTTCCACTTCTTGGTTTTCTTCTTCCGAGTCTGTGTTGTAGTCCGAGTCCTGTGCCTCAGTCTTGGTGTAAAATCATAAGCAAATACATCTTTGTTCGTTTCAAGGCATTTTAGTAAATATACTTAAATTATTGATATTAAAGTCAGCAAGGAGCTATTGTTTTCTATTCATATACAATAGTGTTGGTGGGTAAGTTTGTACCTATCCCAACCTAGTTTAAATAGCAACAGAGTAGCCATGGGGTTTTGATCACAACTACAAATACAATGTTTGCCCGGGAAGTATGCTGCACCTAAATGCAAATTTTTCACTCATGATGACCAAAATTAGCATCTTATTTCCTAAATATTAATTTAATTTTTTTTACCATTTCATAATGTCATAATGAATGAAAAAGTGGCAGTCTGATTGGGTATGTTTCCCGTATTGTACCAAAAAGGCAAAATTAATGAAACCACACAAGTACAGATGACGCTTTGTCATTATAGTTTGAAAAACAGTTAAATATATAAATAAATTCATAAATTGTTATTGTATCCTAACTTTCACCTTTTTGCAAGTTTGCCAATTAAAAAAATAAAATAAATATGTTTAAAACAAATAAACACACACATAGACATGGCAAACATTAACTTAACTAAATACTTTATTTATTGTAATAATTAATACTTTAACAGGCTAACAGAATTAACGAAAATTTGTTTTAAAAAGTTATTGCTTACCTTTGGTTCATATGGTTGAACTTCATTTAGTGACTGTGCTCGAAGCTTTTGCGTTAGGAATCTCAACATGTCCGGTAACAATGCGAGTCAAAGTGTGGCAGGCAAATACAAACACGCTGCAGTTTGACGTCCGATGTAAATGGTTCCTGTACATGAACGTCCCTTTAAATTCTGTAGATAAGGCTTTATTTACAGTGTACTGTCTTGATTGTGGTTACTCTACCATGTCAACCAAAGTGAAATAGTGTGCCCTAAACGCAGATTCCAAGATATTTTACTGAGGCAACTTAAAAACCTTCTAAAGTGGGCATGCAGATAGTATTCGTTTGAATATTCATGCCTTTACAGAGAACAGATAACTTGGCACTAAACTGTGGTATACTTCTTGTCTCCCACTCGTCAGCTCATGAAGAAAATTCCGACAAAACTACCCCCTTTTCATGACGAGAATGAAGTACGTTGTTGTACCTCCACCTTCCATTCGCTACACCAAATAGCCACCTTACCACCATGCACACACTAGCAATGCTATGCTGCGCGTGTATTGAGTGTGTGATGCATACGACCTAAACGTGGGGTCGATCAGCTGTAATTTAGTCAATAAAGTTAGGTCACTTACATCATCAACTATTGGTCAAAACATCCGTGACGCCATCCAATACATTAATATTCATATTTGGATGTGCAGGGCGCACACGTCCGTCTGTACACACACACCAAGAGAAAAGTGGTGATGTGAGAGAAAGAGAGCCAGGCGAATCTAATAAAACATCATCATTCTGCTGTGAATGTGATTACCAGACAATCGTGCGACCTGCGCGCTGCACTCTCTCCGGTCACATTTCGGACAAAATTGGGGCACTTTGGGCTTTTTTAAGAAAAAAAAGAAGAACAAAACATTCGCAAAGGTAAACAAATTATGTAGGCTGATAATACTGGGTGATTGATGATTATTTCGACAGCTTTAATTCTGACTGTCAATTTCCGACTACACAGTGTCGCTGGACTGGATGGAAATGGGGCGCCGATTGTCAACTTATAATTTAGCGCAGTTTCGCCAAATGTGTTTGTACCAAGATTTATAACAATGGGATAAACCATTGTGTTGTCAAAATTATTATGATGGTTTACATACGGTACAGTAATGTTTTGTGCTTTTTAAATATTGTTTGTAAATCATAAACATACAAAATAAAGATTCAAAATCATGATAATTAATATTTGATCATCATAAAAATTGACCCATCATAAAATAGGGTTTATAAACCGTGAAAATTGAATAATTATTATAATAAAACATGGTTTGTAATCCGTTCGGAAAATTGGAGCATCATAAAACTTAGTTTATTAAAACCATGGTTTATAAACCATGGAAAATTACTAATAAAAAAAATTGAATCATGTACATAAAAACGGTTTATATTGGTTAATAAACCGTGTTTCTAAGATGCTTCAATGCTGCTTCATGGTTTATAAACAATGTTTTAATATGCTTCAATTGCCAATGTTGATAATTAACATGCATGTTTTACTATTAAATGTTCATAGAAACCATTATTTATAAATGTTGATTGTATGTTCATGTTTACACACAATATTTAAAAAGCACAACAAAAGCTTACATTACTAACCATAACAACAATTTTGACAACACTTCCGTTTACATTGTTATAAACATGGTAAAAACATGTCAAAAATACGCTAAACAATTATAAACGGCTCTCCATAGCCTCTGGGGGGGGAAGGGTTTTCATGCCTTGAGGTTTTTTTTACAGGGAAGCATACTGTAGCTCTAATTCTTTTTAAAAAAATAAAAAAAACATTGCTTGATTTGATTGCCGCATCCGAAATAAGGATATATGACGTGCACACAACCCATGACATTGTATTGTTTTCTCTCTCTCTGAAAAGCTTTCGACAGATGATGCTTAGGCCTATGAAACCGAAAAAACATGACTTTGGCATTATATGCCGCGGATACTGCAAAAAATAGACTAACTTGAAAACAAATAGTCTGTACATGGCTGATAAACGTACGGTTAAGTAATTAATATATATTTTTTTAATTAACGGCCAGCTCCCATTGTCGGTTATTTTCGTACAGTGCCTTAGGCCTAAATGAAAGCTTATAACTTTCTCGAATTTATCAATTTGAAATAGCTATTTAGAATTTAAATCTAACACTTTCTGGTTAAACATGCCAAAAATAGGACCTATAGCATCTTTAAACGGGATTAGTCTAATTTGGTTAATTATTTTTACATGCTGGGTTTTTAAGCGGGCGGGTTTATTGGAAACTATGAGAATGGAAATTATATGTGCGCTGCCCACTGCTAGACTGGTTCAGTTCCCCCTCATAGGCCTAAAAAGCTTTTATAGAGTGCAACTTAAATAAAGTGAAACTCCAAACAGCAAAGACAATACAAATGTGTCAATATAATAAAATAGTTTTATGATATATCTTTTTTTTACACCTGCGGTAATGCCGTGTGAAGAGCACAATCAGCATGAATTATGCGGAACTACCGTGTTAAGGCTTCGTGTAGAAACTTGACCATCTATACGGTCACATCTATCGAGCCGATTTCAGCCGGGGTCATTCAACCCATTCTTACACGCCTCCTGCCAGAATCATCCGACAGGGGTACGGGCCTGACAATTTTATAGTTGCATCATATGACTTCATTATTTCTCCCCTAAAAGCCACTCGGCCATTTATGAAGATCTTGTTTCATCATTTTCTCAATGGTCAATTCTTGTTTCGTTGAATCTGTCTACAGGACGCATGCTGTTTGAACAGGAGGCGCCAGGTCTTCTCAATGGCAACAGGACGTGCTCTGTATGGGGTTATCGGCGCGCTGGACGGTTCGGATAATGTTGCAACACATGCTCACTTTACGGAAAAGACAATTTTATTCGAAAGAGAATGCAGTGGACGTAGAATGCCATTCAGACGGCTGTTTGGTGACAATAGTTTTTAAAAAATCCTGGTTTACTGGTCTAATTTGTAGGGGAATTAAATTAATTCTTTGGCAATATTCATCATACAAAAATTCCCACAAATTTTGTAAATTTACGAAAAGAACTCATAATCATATTAAATTTAATAGATGCTACCATTTTTTGTCAGTGCCCGTGCCAGTAATTATATTTATCAATTTGATTTATCTGATTTCATTTTAATGAGCTCGTGCATTCATCAGAATGAACCATTATACCTAGGGTTCGAGTAACCGTTGAAGAGTCAATCATTCAATTGACCAGAGATACATCTCTCAAACACGTCATTTAAATATGCATTTAAAAAACAATACGGCTGTGTTAATAATTGTTCTGTTACATTATTATGTCCCTTGACAAGACCCTTGACAAAACAAAAGATATTTTGAACTGACTTCCCCCCTCAAAAGAACAACAAAACTCCTTTGGTGCTCGATAGTATGATGGCGTGCGCTTGGAATCTCAGGAAATATTTAGAGGATGTTAGGGTACTTCTGTACAAGAGGAAAATAGATTGTTAAAGTTTGGAAACATTTTGGGGTGGGGGGTACCCTCTGCCCCATATCGCGCACGATGTCCTTGTTATACTCCCATCACCTTGACCCTCCACTCTAAAAATCAGTTGTACACACACATACACGTACCCGCCTACACTCGACGCCTAAAAAGCAGCCCTTCCTCTCTGCCAAGGATACCCGAAACAGCCGTATACACCTTTTAATTTTACGTTATAATAAGTGCTGCGAGCAATGACCGCGCCGTCTTGTTGAAGATCGTGTCAAAGCTGCGATCGACCCCGAGGGACTTTTCCCGATATTAAATGAATCCACAACTAATTTTTAAAGACAACACTGAATGAGTGGGGGTAAATTTAGGCGGGCTGCTTTTAGAGTAATATCGTGATCAAATCCCTCCTAACGGTGAGGACCTCTCCTTTCACACGATCCGGCTAATATATTCAATTTCAGAATGCTGGTCATATTTTGGGATGGATTCCCGACCAACCAATTCAAAATTCAATTGAAATTCTCAACACTGTGTAAGTCACAACCATGGACATCAGTTATTTTCCTTGGGAGAGAGGGCCGGGTGCGTTCAACAGGACAACCATAATTATATTGTGTTCATATAGGCCTATTGTTTGTTTAAAAGAACGTGATGAAACCAATATCATACACATTTCATTTTAAAGGTAGGTTCATAGAATGTCTTTTGTCAACATGCTGATTTATTCAGGCAATATTATCAAGAAAGCTACAAGTCACAAGTGAAAGTTTCAGCTGAATACAGTGTTGAGAAAACAGCAACGTCACGGTATTTTCACATGAACGTCGAATCAGATTCAGAATGTTGTTATTAATTTCCAATCAATAGGGCAACTCAGACGAAATAATTTTACAGGATGCCTATACTACCACCATAATTCGAACAAGTAGGCTAAGTTTTCGGATAGAAATTATGTTTTATACTCGGGGTCATTAACAAAGTATGGCCCGTGCCCGGGAACACAACACACCGTGAGTTAGTCGACACGTGTCTCATTTAAACCATTTTTGCATGAATTGGGCCTATATCTCATGAATCATCATCTGAAAGACGGACTTTTACAGCTCTCTCAGCAAACTATGATTTCGGCATTGTATTATTATGATCCAAAAGATATG
>CM021526.1:11791326-11801558 GCA_010994315.2 Pisaster ochraceus | reverse complement strand
AATATTTTGTGTGAAAAAAAAGGATCTGGAAGGATTCCACATTTCTAAATGTTTTCTTTGTTTTCGAGTGGGAACCCCAATTTGCAGAGGCGGGCTGTCAGAATGAATACTCCCATGCTCCGCATTTTTGGCCGATGTCACCTGAGTGCCATAGCTGGGTGGGGGTGGGGAGGGGGGCCGGGGCAAAACATCCAACATTTCACAATTCAAATTTTACAAAATAATTATGGGTAGTGACTGTATTGGACCGATCCTTGTTCAACGGTCTAACTTATCAGTCATTACTGGGTTTTGTCTTTAAAAAATATTTCACGAAACACGAGATTAGAGATCTGTCTTTCTACACAATACGACAGAAAATGTTCGGAAAGTTGGTCTAAATAATGCACTTTTTTGTAATACGAAAATGTGTGAATTTGGGTTTCAAAACAGAAGTAAGTCTTGAGTCTTGAGTAGATTACCCTAAAGGATACTGGTGGTGCATAAAGTGACGTCACTGGTCATTAACTGTGTAAGTGATGATAGTAAGGAGCAAAAAAAAAAAAACGCAAAGAAAATTAATACACACATACACATTAATTTTTTAATTTTTAATTTTGCTGAGTTTGTTTCGTTTCTACGTACCCTAGTCCCCATCCCAAGGCACCAAAACCGCGCTGCCATCCAAAATCATCAGCGTGGCCATCTTCGTTTCTCAATACCTCCAGTGCAGCCGTGTCGCATTGTCCTGACGACGAGAGCAGTGTAACATCTACCAAGCTGGACAGAATCAAAAGTATCAGGGAAAGACGGCAAAGGGCATCCTGGTCGAACAACCAACTCTGATCGGCCAGTAGAATTCTCTCCACGGACTCGGGAAATTGGTTTATTTGTTTGGCTGAGACATTGCCTGGTGGATCATGCGGCCCGATGTGTCGTTTTAACCTCGTCGTAGATGGGTATCCATTGAGATCTAACAACATATTATTGGATACAACAACACCATCAGCCGTGCCCCCAAAATAGCCCAAAGGCTGCTGGCTTTCCTCGTATGGAAGACTTATATTCAGATGAAGAAAGTCTCGTATCTGTTTTTCCATCACATCACATGGTACCTCAGGTGCAGGTGACGATAGCGTTATTAATAACACCGCCACAGATCCGATCAAATTGCCCGAAATCAAGACGAGTTTCCTACATCGGAACCTGTCGGCGAAGACCGATATGAACGGTAGGACAGCAAAACAAACCAAGGGTCGCACCGCGTTGAGTAAGCCGACCATAAACGCGTTGAACCCAAGTTGCTTGAAATATATCGATAAGTACGGTACAAAAAATCCAAGCGAGCCGAATAAAAAAAGGTTGAACGCCTTGTAAGGCAGCAGAGACTGACGAATGTGGCATTTTCCATGTTTTCCCTCCGATGGTTCGCCATCTGCGACCAGCTTCTGAGTTGTGAGCGTCATGATTCTGCCATAATTTGGAAACTACTCCATACTCCCTAATGGTTTGTGTATATATACACAAACCATTCGGTAAAAACTACATTGTGTAAACCACAAAACGTATTAACTGTATGGCCTCTCCGTCTCTTCAAAACCATTCGCTTGTGACCAGCAGTCAGTGTGTTGTAGTATTTATACAGACAATACCACGTTTTAAGTGTCGACAGTTATTTGCATATCAAATCACCTTTAAAGGTACGGTGATCGTTCAGTAGCTTACTGACGGGAAAAAGTGAGTAATTTCGAAAGCTTAATTATTTAAAAGATGGTTATGGTATAAATAGTAAGGATCCTGCGAGAATATTTTCGTCTGACATGCCCTCGTTGATTAGAAAGCATTAGAAATGATCTTGAGAAACGATTCATGCATGAATAGGTTCTCAGATTCAGAGGGTTTGGTTTGGTGTTCGCTCGCCGTTGCTGCGGCCAGAGATGCGGTTGATACCTCGTGGATGGACTCGACGCTCTCGTGTTTCTCAGCATGTAGATGTATTCAGCTGAAACTTTTCTGTTTCAACTTTCCAGTTGGTCCCTGCTACGTTGCCGTTACCTGACTTCACTGCACCTGTATACTATACATCGTACAGTATGTACTATATATACAGACCGATTTCTTGACTTTGACAGTCATTGGTGTATATTGTTTTTAGGTTTTTCCATTTTAATAATATTTTTGAAAGTAAAATTACATGTCTACATTTAATCTATCACTCATCCTCTGCTATAGTGAAGACTAATACAAGAAGCAATAAGTACAACCAGTTCATAAATTGTGTACATTTCTTGAAATATTATTTAGGTGTTTTGCAACTTCTAAGCCCAATCTACTAATTTGCTTATGTGATATTTACGTTGTCATAACGTTATCATATCAATGTTTAACAGACTTGCAGCATTCTGCACGCTGCTCAGTGCAGCAAGATGAGCTTATGGTACATAAACGGAAACGTAGGCTTTTGTTCTTCAAAACATAACACATTTAATAGTACCCAAAAGTACTTTGAAAGTGTCATTGAAATTTTGAAGGTGCCTTTGAAACGTTAAGGAGCAAATTTTTGTTTTAGAGCAAGTTTATATTTTGGGGACAAAACGACCTAAGTTAGGATAAAAATCTTATCGGGGGAAAATGTTTCTCTAGAAGAGTCTGTCCACCGGCTTGGAATGCCGCTGTACACAGGTGGGGGATATAATCTCTCTCCACACCGAGCACTGCTGCTTGAAACAATAAGCCCAATTAAAATCAATTACTGATTAGTACTTTTCAGATAGATCATTAAATGCCCTGTGATAGGGATGCTCCTCAAGTGCCTATTTCATCTATGACAACCGATATACATAAACAATTAAATTGAGAGCAAACATTGGTTGTGATGTCAAACATAAGGCCTACTAGGATTTGAGACTTTGCATGGTGGAATTATAACTAAGAGAGGTTTGCGGTACCATCATGTGGAAATCTCTTTTGAGTAGTGTAGGTTCTAACCACCGGTTCATTTCAAAACCTACACTAGACTCAAAAGAGATTTTCACATGGTGTTACCGCAAACCTCTCATAAGATAAGGCCTACTAAATTGTTAGCTGATAAATATCCTCCAAAACATCCCCACGAGCTGCGCTTGAACTATTCAACATTTTGGTCTGAACATTAGTAATTCACTAATACAAACTAAAATACAACGTTTACAATAATGATCATGGTCAAAACATAAATACTAGTATTAGCTGTTCCGACCACTGTGTTTTTCGTCGAGATTGTTTTTTGTTTTTCTTCCCCATTATTCTTATTCTTTATTTCGGTCCAATTCCCATAGGATTTGTTCACGAATTTGATTCCTCCTAAATTCGTACTTATAGCTTAATACGAAAGTCAGATCCAATATCATAACAAAGCTTACCGAGAATCACAGTTAACTTAATATCATTAATTAATTAACTTAGTTATAAAGACACGAATATTTGAGACCACCATATCTCAAAAAGTAAAGGTCCCATCATCAAAATGTTTTCGATTATATACTTATTATAATGTGGGATAATTTATAACTTTTTGTTGGCCTAAAACGCTGGACGAGGTCCCCATGACATGATTCATTGCGCGTTTTATATTTGTGTACAAAACCCATGGCTCGATAAAGTGCCAGACACCAGTTACATTGACAAAATACATAATGAAAGTAAACAGCCATGAATTGTCGCATGACTGCTTGTAATGGTTTATTCTGATACAATGTATGCCGCACTACATTAAACTTCGGAGTCTAGACACTATTGTGTACATTTAATCAGTTCATACATTTTGTACTTGAAAGTTTCACAGATACATTGACAAAATGTGTAATAAAAAAGTTAACGGCCATGAATTGTCGCATGACTGCTTGCAATGGTTTATTCTGATACAAAGTATGCCACACTACATTAAACTTCGGAGTCTAGACACAAATATTCAGTGTACATTTATTACCGGTAAATACATTTGTACATTTGAAAGTTTCACAGATACATGATGACAAAATGTGTAATGAAAGTTAACAGCCATGGATTGACGCATGACTGCTTGTAATGGTTTATTCGGAAACAATGTATGCCGCACTACATTAAACTTCGGAGTCTAGACAAAAATAGACTTATTGTTGATTTAACCAGTAAATACATTTGTATTTTGATAGCTAACGTTGTGCAATGTCGTAACAACGTATTGTGTTTGCTGGTAGGGCTATTCAGCACCACGTTCAGCAATTAAAGGAGTCGAGTGTGACAAGTAGAATTTTGTGTGTGGCCCGCGACTGGCGTCGGTAGCTATACTGAAAAGTGAGGGGGAGTGCAAGTCTTGGAAATTACGTCTTACATTATGTGTACATAGGCCTACTCCCCCACACCACTTTTTATAGGCCTAGATGCTGTGTTGCGTTTGGTTTCCTATACGTTCGATGAACGGGGGGTGATAAACAATTACTTAAAATCATCCGAACAAATGGGTTTGGGTCTAGGTTTCCCATTATGTAAAATTCAGATTCTACCAATTAATACAAAACAGAAAATCTTCTTGCCATAGAGAAATGTAGCTGGAAGATAAGTTTGTTGTCACACCCGTGCGCTCGTGGAATCCGTAAAAATATAGCAAATCTATACGTCACATGCGTGCAGAGGGCGCGTTCATGACTGGGAGGAAACTTGTCGTCCATAGTCCCCCCCCCCCCATTCCCCAGGCATCGAGGTTTGCCCACAACAGTATTGTATAATTTAAATATGGAAAAATAATGAGTTATCCCCATAGAGTTAACCCAGCTTGCTATGTACGGCTGATACATAGAAAGCATTCTAGAGCGCAGCTTATAAGTCAGCAGTATGGCACTGCTGATGTAAAAAAGAAAAATAATAAATTCTAGCATTAGGCCTAGGTCTATAACTGTTAAATCAGACGTGCGTAGCTAAAATGAATTGCTAACTTACATGAATGGCTGCCAAATTAGCCACAAAAATGCACTGTACAAAGTATCGGGTAAAACAGAACCTTTTGGGCGCAGACTACTGATCACAATGAGTGGCCGATGGGGCACAGAGTATACCGGCCTGGGTTAAAACTTCGCATTTCACGCTCGCAAGACGGTCACCGTCCCCTTTGTAAAAAAAAAAAAACACACACCCACTTTTATCTGCCCTCCTAGCCTAAATTGGAAAAAAAAAATGATAGGGGATCGGATAAGGCCTATACGTAATGAGTATTAGATTTATATCACATTAGAAAATGTACATTAACTTCAAAATCACCACCCCCACAACTTTCAACACGAGCTTATCAAACAAGTCTCCACCAATTGGATAATAATATGCCTCCACACTGAATCATTGCTGGATCATTGCTAAACACCTGTATACCTATCGAGCCATGAATTGCATTGATACCGGGGAAAGGCCCTCTCCCGACAATGCGCGTTCTTGTTGCGTATACCTTGAAGTTCCCCTAAATGCATTTTGCGCTCGATATGTGGCATGGTGTTTTCATTGCGTGCTTGGAATCTCAGGAATTCTTTGAGAGCATTTTAGGGGTAGGGGTATATCTGTACAAGAGGAAAAGGTGTGCTAAAAGTATGTCATTATACAATTCACCAGAAATGTTTTTGGGGTGTTCACCATCTCTTACGTAACTATGCAAAAGCTGGCCCCGATGATCATGTGGCATAACTTGATTTGTTATCTCTGACCAAGGAAATCTTTGCACCAAACATTATTAAAATCTCACAAAAGCCCATTATCCAACCAATGCAGTTATTATGTTTAGCGAGTCTTGTTTTGTGCAAGTTTATGTTTGGGTGAGTCTGTTTAAGATTTGCTATATAGACTGCACAAAAACAAGACTCGCAAACATTATACTTGCATAAAAGCAATTTATACTTTTGATTGTACAAACGGAACTCACGAAATGGCCGACTTATTCGGTTACATCAAGAGAGGGCGTACCGTAACACATACGACTCCATTGATAGATCATCAATTATAAATATTGGTTATACCATGGGTATAATCTAGTATAATGTAATTGTATGGGTTTCAATTTAATATTCTAGAATGTTCATAGTGCTACCTTTTAGGGGAACGCCGTTGGTATGCGTGCACTCCACAGACTCCCTACATGAACAAAGTGATGTCATCACTGCAAAAGTAGACTTGTGGACAAGTCGCTAAAAATGTGTCGCGATTGATAGCGTTAACGGCTCTATCGCAACCGGGTTGGGGGGGGGGCGGCGGAATGGATCCGCCACCATAATCTCATTCGACTCTCGCGACCTGGACCGGTCGAAGCTCTACACACAAAACCTGTTATTGTGCAAACGGCGTGAAACACGTATATTCCCTATGTACAGTATGGTAAAATATCTACGGTTGCTGGCTGCACACCGGCGGCGACTGTTGCGACTGCCTGGATGGGTTCATTTTATTAGAGGATGTGTTATCTCTTATTGTTGTAATTTCACCAAATCTTTACACCGAGAACGTTGTAAATGTTTTGTATGTGTGTTGCCAACTGCTTCAGTAATTTAATAATTGTATAAACAACATATGTTTAACAATGTAAACGACATGTATAAGTTTAAGATGTGTATGTTTCCTCAGAATTAACACTACCTGCGGCAGATGTTCCCGTCCGTCAACAGACGATCGTTTGCATGTAAACCAAGTATAGGCAGACACCATTTTCAAAAAAAAACTTTTAAAAATTGTCAAATATCCCGGGATTTTGTTTGCACTTTCAGGAACGCAAATCTATCCTTAAACATTACGTTTATTGAAAAAAAAATCAGAGGATGAACGATAACAATTTTCACATTATGTCGATATTTGTAGCCATTTTTGGGGAGACGTTTTGTAATGAAATTCCCGCCTGGACCCACGTAGTTACAATTGAGCGAGGCATTCTGGGAATTAAAAGAAAATGGTGGGGCGAGATCGTACACCACTGGGAACGAGGTTGATCGCAACTATACCACTGATCTCTAGAGATCGGTGAACTATACCCTCGCAAGATCGCTGGCTTGTGCGAGACTACACTACTCTTGCGACTAACGGCACGAGTCGGGAGCCAGCAGCAATATCACGAGAGAAGTTACAGAAGTATAATTGCGTGAGAGCATATACACCGCGACAATCTTCAAGTCTACCCGCAAAAGGGAAATCCCCGTAGTTTTGCAATACCCTCTACGCAATGCGTTGATAAGATCATGTTACGAGATCGACAGACAAGCAATGGAATTTCCCTAAAGTTGCAATAGAAACTAGAATGTTCGTTAACCGTCTGTCTGCGGTGACATCAGCATTCAAGAAGAAGCCTCCCGGAGTGGTAAGTAGAAATTAGGGAAAAATTTCCGTATCCTGCCACCACTTTTTCACTCATTTTTACCCAAAGGAATATCTCATTTGAGAGTAAACTAGATACTATTTTATTTCATAACGAATGAACAAGTGGTGGCTGGATACGGAAATTTTTCCGAAATGAGTTTCAATCATTTTGTATTTTTTGGTACTACTACTACAGTACTACTAGTACTATATTACTACTCTAGTAATAATATTGACATTGTACTAAATCATAAAATAAATACACCTGGACTGAGGCTGTACATACAGTGTACACGGCACGTACGTATGTATGTTTGTCCATGATCCTTTTTATAGCTCCATGGTTTGTCAGCATTGACGGTGGCGGTACTAATTCAGTAATTGTATAACGGCATTTCTTGTGAAAATGAGTGGAAAGGGAGCAGTTCGAATCAACATCTTTTTCCATAATACTAATATAAGGGAATTGGTAAAAGCCGGAATTGCCTGATCTGCTGGAACTGTAAAAAAAAAATGTTTTTAAAAAACAGATGTTGCTGCAAGGGAAGTCAGAACTCAATTGAAATGGTATCATAATTTATATTAGTTGTTGTCAAACTTATCCGCTTAACTCTGCAAAAAAATATCCCCGGAACTAGAAAACATGCAAAATTTGACCGACTTTGTTGATCGCCTGACGTACAAAACAGACAGCAGGTACTGGACTGTTTTCGAGTTCCTGGGATATTTTTTTGCATAATTAAGTAGATACTTATGACAACAACTAATAATATATGTGACTATTTAAAAATAGTTCCGGCTGCATCTGTTGCCAATTCTTTAAAAATAGTGTATTCTATTTCGAGTTCACTGATTATTAGTTACTAATTTTCCCCCAATGTAGGATCAAGCATTCTTCTTACATCATCATGGAAACCAGTACAACTTCTAGAAGTGTTGTAGTCTCTAATCTTCCAGAATTGAATAAGAATAAGTTGGAGGACAAACTAGAGATTCATTTCGGCAAGCGAGGAAATGGTGGTGGTGACGTAGATCAGGTTGTGATAACTGAACAATGCGGCGTGATTGGAACATTTGCTCTGATAACGTTTGCTGAAAAAGAGAGTAAGTACCTGGGAGGGGTGTTAAGTTCCAGCAATGATCCAACCCCTTTGGTTCCCTCAGAGACTGGGAGGGCTTTGGGCTTTGTAAGGGGGGCGAGCTTGCTGGGGGGGGGGAGGGACTAACTTTGTTGTGGGTCACTTTGATGGGCAGTGAGGGAAACCATGGGGGGTGCCTTCTCGTCCTTCGGATGGGACGTAAAGCCGTTGGTCCCGTGTGTTGTGTAACGCACGAAAAAGAACCCAGTGCACTTATCGAAAAGAGAAGGGGTCCGCCCCGGTGTTCCTGGTTTGATCGGCTGCATATTGCGCCACAGCACCTTGTAAACCATTACACGGTGCTATGTAAAGGAGTAGGTCTCATACTTCAAAACGTAGTCCCAAAATACCTTGCAGGAAATACTGAATAAAAAGCGCTTAGAGGCTGGCCTGCAGTAGGCGCTATACAAATACCAGATATTGTTATTATTATTATTATTTGATTACAAGCATGGAATTTGGCACACGGAGTAGGCCCTATGTCATGAGAAATATAATTTGCTGAAAGGCCACTGCAGATTTGAATTTATGTACAGTTTTTTGATTGGCTGCCATTGCATGTTATGTTTTTCTTTGATGGCCCTATAGCCAAATGTCTTTCGCATGACATACTCAGACTGTGTGGTAAATCCCATGCTTGCATCATCAAAGGCACAGTCCAATCACCTACCTGCTGATAGGGTGCAAGATTAATGCCTTCCATTGTAACACTTGTACAAATTTGTAATTTTGTTGAACCATTTTGTTAAACAAATGCAAATAATCCGTTAAAAAGGGATTTGACAATCCTTTAAGAAGAAATAAGGTATTCAGAATGTATTGTATTGACGGGTCAACTATCACCAGTCACCAATCAACGTTTTCAATTTTGTTTTCATCCCACAAAATAAGAATAATCTCCATGTTGTTCTTTGAAATTGACTCCTACATTTAATAGCACAGTATTACCTTTTACTTTTTCCATTTTGTTTGTGGCTCTGGAGGTTTTTTTTCTTTGAGAGAAATAATATCTGAAACTGTAAATGGTCAGGTCCCCATCTTGTGAATACGAAGTCACAACGACAGTGTCGGTGCAGAACCAGTTTTTGATTTGCCTGGTTCAAACTTCACGTGAAAGCGATGTGAATTTTCTTGCGTCACAATTGGAAAACGGCGCATAAAGTTTATTGCAACACCAAAGTTTGCTTCGCACTCGCTTTCGCGTGAAGTATGAATCAGGCTTTTGGCAAAAAGTATAAGTCCCTAAAAAGGGTCATTCCTTGCCAACTCACCCAAAATCCGGAAAAGTTTGGCAGGCTCCGTCTCAGATTTTGCTAGTATTTTTTTTTAACGATCCCCTATGGGTGCCATGAACACACGCAACATTTTAGAATCCTACTCCTCATAATTTTTGAGATATGACCCCCTAAAAAATTAAGCCCCGCCCCTTCAAATTGACTTTTTGTGTTTTCAGCATTTTTAGAGGTCTGTATCTACAAATGGAGATAAGATATAGGGTATCTGGTATCCCATCAACTAAATTATACTGTCAAAATTAGCACATGTCATTTGTATATCACGGGCCGCGGTGTAGGTCTTTAAAATGGACATTTTAGCCTGCGTGATGACTTTTCGTCAGTTTTGAAACCCTCTAGAACCCAAGTGAAATGTCCTATTGCTTTTATATTACATTTGGTTATAAACTAGGTAAACATATGTGTGACCTGATACAAGGATAGGCCAATCACACCTTTGATGGGTACTTGGCAGGGGTCTGAATATGGGTCCACCTGT